>CM059199.1:18808034-18877072 GCA_030323885.1 Branchipolynoe longqiensis | reverse complement strand
GCATTCAGAGCTCGATGCATGACTTACGCGGTGAGAGTCCCGACACGAAGGGAGGGCACGACACCACAGACTCGCCTCGGACAAACCACCGTGCGCACCATCAACTCTACAACCCTTCATACTACCAAGACGATGTAAGCTTTTCACAAATGTCATAGTCACCAGTTTCACAACTGTAGAATTTACTGTTTTCTAAGAACGGTGCTTTGAATACTTTTCGCACAATATTAGACTATATATGTACTACCATCTGACAGTGTTCACCAATAAACTAGAATACCGAGATATATAGTGTCTATCTGACTGTAATGCCCTGTTCTTGTTTCACTAGGAACATGCACATAAGTATGTAAATGTGAATCGCACTGTGTTTACCCATATAGACCCATGTGGGAGCAGCGGGAGGAGGAAGGCCAGTCACTTCAGTTGAGATATACTTGATTCTTCAGAATATTCACGTCCAGAGGTCGTGCTCACCAGTGACATGGCAGCAGACAGCCACCTCAGGGGTAACCGGGAGGCTGTACCTCTTCTTTGAAGGCCCTTCTGCAGGCTTTCAATGCCGCCACGTTGGGCAGTCTTAATGGACCAGTTGTGTGCGCTCTTTGTGTTGCAGAATTTAAACGGCTATAGCCGAGCCGCCCTTGCAGAGGCAGTCTTTGACGTAGAAAAGGAACTGTTCAACGAAGGTGAGTGGAGTGCGCCGTCCGGCCGGGCAATGCATGCTGAGAATCTGACCACTGGGTAACACTCGACCCGAAATCCTTGCTCCCTCACGATGGAATAGGCTGGTTTGTGTCCAGCGGGTGGCGCCTAGCGGGCAAGGGAGCGGGTCAGTGACTGGTCATGTGTGGAGAGAGCGCAAAGCCGGGCATTAAACTGTTAGCAGCTGAACTCTGGGTAGTGCATAGTTTTTATGGAATTCTATTGTATTTGCTACTTATTTGTTGAGCATTAACAATTATATGATTAGAGTAGGTTGTTTGTGAAATATCCACTTTGAATGTAGTTAGTCTCGATTGTGTAGAATCAGTCGAGTGACCTGTTAGCTATTTATTGTTTATGATACGGTGGTGCCCCTCCTGTGACATTGCACACACGGGGGTGACTTTCTTATACCTGAGACTTGTTGTACTAAGTTGTAGAGTTTGTAATGACAAGAAATACAAGATGATACAGTTAGTAGTGAACTCATAAGTACTATGTTATTCATTTGTAGACCGTGTGTTGAGTAGTGTATAACGTTTATTTGGTCTTATCGGACAATGTATGTTCCCTGAGTAGCTAACACCCTCCTTTAGAAGAAAGTAAAACACCTTTGTAAGCAGGACGTCACCCTTACTTTGTTAAGTTGTTGCAGTGAACTGTAAGTCAATATAGACCCCATCTAACCACCTTAGACCAACTTACCCGAGCTGAACTAATAAGATGTTAAACCAGGTCCCACAGTTTAACCAGTGTGAAATGATTTATTCCTTTCGCGTGGTGTGTTGTATATACATTTTTTTATTTTTTATTTGTGTGGTGTGGCGTGGCGTGGCATGGCATGGTGTGGTGTGTTATGCGTGCGTGCGTGTGTGAGTGTGTTTGTAAATAGATCCTCTGTAACCATAGACCAGCATCTCGTAGTTGTATCTAAGCTAGCCTAACAAGTATTACTAACTAGGTGATAAGAGAGCCGACTCATCATACACTTAATGACCAGGTCAGCAAACATTTGGTGAGGACCAGACGGGATGGCCGAATGAGTTAGAGCGTCCGTCTCCCGTGCTGGTAGATCGTGGGTTCGAACCCTGGTCGAGTCAAACCAATGACTTAAAAATTGATACTTGTTGCTTCCTAGCTTGGCACTCGGCGTTATTATGACAGGGCAAGGACTGGTTGGCTCAGTGTCAGGATAATGTGACTGAGTGGAATATCAGGTCATGGTGCCGGCGGCCTTGTTTCCCAGTGGGACAGCACTCTAAAGTTGCCATGAGTGCGCACTGTCACAAGTCGGTACCCCTCTTGATGTGACCTTAGATGTTGCTAGGATGTAAAACAACAAACAAACAACAATATTTGGTGAATCTAAAAAGGAACTTGCTACAGTGGACTGAGTGGGTGAGGTTTTGCATCATAGCAGCATCAGAAATCAGAACAAGTACCGACTTGTGGCACTGTGTCAGCATGGCAGCTTTATAGTGTTGGGAAAAAAATCAGATACCATGCCACCAGCAACATGGTTGTATAGCCCACTCAGTCGTATTATCCTGGCAGTGAAGCAACCATAGTTTGCCCTTTTATAGTAATGCCGATCACCAGGCGAGATAGCAAGAGGTGTAAATTGTGTTATCCTTTGGTGATTTGATTCCGCCGGGGATCTATCATATGCCCTTTTACATCGGAAGCAACCGTCTACTCGTAGGTTATCCCATCTGGTGCGTTAGTTTGTAACACGCTCCACAAGTTTCAAATGGGGAAACCAATTTAATTGTCATCAACATGGACCAGATGGGATGAACGAATGAGTTAGAGCGTTCGTCTCCCGTGTTGGTAGATCGTGGGGTCGTGGGTTCCAACCCTGGTTGAGTCAAACCAATGACTTAAAGATTGATACTTGGTGCTTCCTAGCCTGGCGCTCGGCATTATTAGGATAGGGCAAGGACTGGTTGGCTCAGTGTCAGGATAATGTGACTGAGTGGGATATCAGGTCATGGGGCTGGCGGCCTGGTCTTCCAGTGAGGCAGCAATATAAAGTCACCATGAGTGCGCACTGTCACAAGTCGGTACCCGTCCTGATATGACCTTAGATGTTGCTAGGACGTAAAACAACAACAAACAAACAATCATCAACATGGACCCTACAGGCGACAGATCGTGAGAGCTGAGATGCTTTCCACTACCATGTCCAAGAATGAAGCTGGGTGGTTCCATGTTGGAGCGGGATGTCGCGAGAACTAGCTTTGTTTTCCGGTGATGGCCAGAATGCTATAACCTTGACCTCCTTCTAGAGTGCCCTTTGTTTGTGCATACTGAGTGTTGTTTGTGCTTGTGTCGGTTGTCCTAACCCGCTCCGCGTGTACCGCTAAGAACTCCTTTCCCTCGGCTCAATCATGACACCTCTAACAACCCTTACCCGACTTAACTACGCAAGTTCTCTTACCTCTACCCGCCCCACAGTGAGTCATCAGCCGGTAGCTGCAATGGTTGGTTGAATTTCGGTTGCTTAATATGGACTCACTATTTTCTTTTTCCCCAGCCCCTTGGAAGAATCTTCTAGGCCTCCTCAATAAACCTGGTGAGAAAAAGCAGAACTATTGTCCGAGTGCTAACAGCGAGTCGCATCTCGCCCTTGTGTAGCCATGGTGGTAGGCGGCAGGTGTTTCCGGGATGGACGGTAACACTGCCCGCTAGAGGGCGCATGCTGCACTCAATGCATCTGTTGTCAGCACATTCTGTTTAAATAAGCACCATTTCCTTTATCTAGTCTATTATCGCCCAGTAAATCTTTTCGCCGTTTTCTTTTCTACAAGTATGATTTCTCCTACAAGTTATCCTCATTTACTTGTTGTCTTTTTATTATTCTTCATTTGTAATACATGTGTCCTACACGTGACTCTGACCTACACGTGACCTTAACCTTGGCACATGGTGTGGATGATGGTCCTGTCCCTGACATGATACTGTCCCTGACATACCATGTGGCGCTGGTGCGGATGCTGGTCCTGTCCCTGACATGATACTGTCCCTGACATGCCATGTGGCGCTGGTGCGGATGCTGGTCCTGTCCCTGACATGATACTGTCCCTGACATGCCATGTGGCGCTGTCCCTAACAGCTGATGCTCTCCCTGACGCAGTGCTGTCCCTGATGTGACACTGTACCTGACATATAGTGTCATCCCGTTGACGTGACCATGTCGCTGACACTCACCGTGATGTGGGACTTTCCCTGATACATGGTGCTTTACCTGACATATGGCCCTCAAAGACAAGTTGGGGGATGGAGCCACTCGTAAGAAGACATCCATAGGTCTACCACAATGTATAAATGTGGTGACCCTCAGTTCCTATGTACATCGATGCATTGAGTGCAGTGTGTGGAGAGTGCAAGATCATCTGAGTAGTGTGGTGCCTGGGATGTGTGCCCTGTGTGTGTGTATATTGTACAGCTAGTCCCTCCAATATCCCCAGCAGCAGTGTCCCACAAATTTCGATTCAGTTTGAAAGTCTATACAACTTTTTTCTTCCGCAAAAGCAATATGACAACACAATAACCAAGTTTGTGCTCTCCGGTGCCTATTAGTGGGTTCTGAACAGGGAAAGCCACGTCCAGTTTTGACCCAATCAGGCACTTTCCCTCTGAAGGTGACCTTGAGACTGTCAATTTTGATTATGTTCTTAATTGTGACACACAAATCGCGTTCATCCTACTTTTATAGCCTGAGCGAAGAGTGGGTTTGAAAATTCAGTTTGTAAATCTGTCGTTGGTTCAATGTTGTGTGGTAACAGTCTTTTCTAACTGTTGAATTCACCATTTCAGATTCACCGATGGACGAGTCAGATATTATTGCCGAAATCCTCACTGAGCTCTCAAACCATAATGAGCGGTAAGCATAACGCAAGCCAATTATTGGGGGAATAGACCCATAGCATCTTATAGCGCAGATTGATGCTACTTTTACTGCTCAATTTCTTCTTATCCAGTGAAAGTTGTTATTCCAGGATTCTTTTATATTTGAAAAGTGCTTCTCACTTAGTTGTGACAAAGATGATGCCTTCCTATATATTGTGACAAGCTCCTGTAGGAAACTGGCAGTAGATGCACTGCAATACTGGTGCATGACTGCACTGAAGAGCATGGACTGATTCAGCTGAAATCCAAATTTTGTAATGTGAGGTTATTTTATTGTGTGCCACTTTACTCTCACGGCTGACTTACTAACGTCATAGTGGGTCTCCTTACGACAAAGCATCTGTATTCATCTTCCATTCATTCCAGTGAAGAGGAGCGAAAGAATGCCATGTTTTCATTAATCAAGATGACTCGTGAAGGAACCCTCGGTGTCTGGGATGAACATTTCAAGACAATCCTACTACTACTTCTAGAAACCTTAGGCGACAATGATGTAAGTTGCTCCTTGAGACCAGAAACTGCGGCCAGTAGAAATTTTGTTGCTGATTGTGTTCCGACAAGACAGTTTCTAAAGGAAGAAAACCTTCTCTGGCACAATGACATGCTGACTTAGCTGTCAGACTCTTGCGTTGCATGAGGAATTTAGTTTTAAAACAGGCATAATGTAATTTTTGACTGGGCTGTCATCGTTAATTAGTTGGAGGTGGTATACAGTATTCATCAGAATTAATCTTTTCTCAGTGGTTAGGGCTACTCGTCGTCTGATCATGTCTGTTCATGTGTTATTTACCTAGTTGTATACGAGACAAATAAAATGGAGCTACAGAACATGTAAATTGGTTACTTTACAGTGGTTCTGGTTTTGATCTAAACAAAGGATTGCACATGGTTCTTTTTATTCATCTCAACCGACACTTAATAGACCATGCGTCGTTTTTATGTTTCAGGCACACATCCGCGCACTTAGTTTACGTGTTCTTAGGGAGATTTTAAAATATCAGCCGGACCGCTTTAAGGACTATGCTGAGCTGACCATTCTTAAAATTCTGGAAGCACACAAGGATCCAATGAAACATGTAAGTTTGCTTTGCTCACCCTTCCATTATATAAAATTGTGTATAGTGATGCATTCACGCTAAGGAATGGAGCTTGTGCTTTGGCTTCACTAATACAAATATTTATTCATTAGACAACGCAGTTGTATGTAAGTTTGTGAGCAGGTATTTACTGGTTGGGTGATGTGTGTCAGGTCTCCGGTTGTTTAGCTGCTGATGTTCATTTATTAGGTGACACGCGCTGCAGAGGAATGCGCAAGTACCTTGGCCAGCTCGATAAACCACGAGCAATGTGTGCGCGTATTGGTGCCAATCATACAGACGGCTGACTTTCCCATCAACCTGGCTGCCATCAAGATGCAGTCAAAGGTGATGGAGGTCATCAGCAAGGACATCCTGGAGCGTCTCCTGGATGACGTCATCCCGGGGTTGATCAGCGTGAGTCTAGACTGATCCAATTGTAGGTCAGATTCTTAGGTGCTGTCATATAGGAATATGTATTCGTCCGTTAAACTGGCACTAAGGATGGCTTCTTGTGAACAGTTTCTTGCATAAAATACTGAATTTTCAATAGGCTTATTTATTTCATTTAAGTCAATCTTCAGGGATGAAAGAATTTGGTGATTTCGCAGATTTCCGCACTTTTTGGTAAATCTGCGATTTGTGTCATTTGTAACATCTAGAGTGTAAAACCCTCAATAAAGACAAATCTAGTTTTGTTTTCTCCATCTACTACCTAATATTACCATCAAATATGAAGCAATTAACGTTGCCTCAGGCTGGTGACACCTGATCGGGTGGTGACCGGCCGGCCAGTGTTGGGCTTCTCACACTGAATGGGGTAAATCTCCATGAAAACGCAGCCATTCTCTTATAGCCTTAGCACTACCACTACCAATCTCAGAAACATGACGGAAGTCGGGTTTCATTCAGTCTGGTTTCATTCACTATCCTAACTCTGTTTCACGAATCAGTCAGTACAGACTATCCTTAGAGAGCATTCTATTGTCATTGTTGTGATTGTATTATCACCCACATCACCAACGATTTCTGTCTTTATCCATGTTCCCCAGATAGCACAGAGCCGTTGTTTTGTCCACTGACCAACAGTTGGCAACCCACCCATAGCAGCATATGCCACCGTTGGGCCGACAGTAGGCTGGCCTACCCAGCCTAGCCAGCAGAAAATATAGGACCCATATGGGTTACATTGTGGGCCCCATATGGTTTTTGCAAACAGAATTCTCTGGATACCACATGGAGGAGATATATGTTCCCTGTGTCACAAAGCAGTTACCACACATGACACTGGAGGAGTAAACTCCAATTTTAAAAAAATCAGTTTAATATCATAGAAGTACATGTACCTGATATTAGATATTAAGATAATAAGACACTAATCTTGGCTAAAAAGCTAAGCTAAGAATTGATGCCTGCTAAACAAAACCCAGCACTCCTCACTAAAACACTTTTGCAATGAAAATCGTGTTTCAAGAGCACTGGCGGACATTTGTAACTGACTCTACTGACCTGTTCCGAGAGCAACCGTATTACACCTCACCTATGTTTGTTAGTCAGACACATTTTAACATCCTTCTCAACCATATCTTTTTACCGCTTGATGTATGGGGATAGATTCTAGACCCGAACAGAGGCTCTCTAGTTGCCGTCTGTTGGCATGTCATAATTTGGGACCCATTTGGCTAGGTCCATATATGGGCTTGCCCAGACATAGCCCATTTGCGTCCCATATATCCTTGTTTGCTATTTTGAGGTTTAGATATTGTATCCATGGGACCCACATACAACCCACATCACCACACTGTTGGGTCAATGGCGGTAAACGCCGTTGGGCCAACGGTGTTTTCTTAAACTGATCCACCTTTGGCCCAACAGCTCATTAAACACCATTTTCATTGTAAAAGCCTTTTGGTTAAGATTTGTTAAATGTAAAAAAAAGGATTAGATTTGACACTTTTGGGCCCAATATCGGGCCAACGTTAGGCCATGGGTGGTGGCCCGACGCCGAGCCGGTTGGGCCCCGATGGTGGCCTGACAGTACAGTAGCAAATATGTGGAAAATGCACGGCAACCAGCGGCGGGCCACTACTGGTGGCCCGATGGTGGAAAATGTGTGGCGACCGTCTGACCAATAGTCACCAACGGCTCTGTGCTATCTGGGTCACTTCAGAATTGTTATGATATTGGAGAATATAAGGCAATAATTACTAGGATAATGATGCTGTTATTATTGATACTATTATTGGAGCAGTGCCAGTGTTTTGGTTTCCCCTCTTCTCAGTTATGTACAGACACCTCGTTATAGCTTCCCATATTTTTTGCCAGAGACCATTTTCATCCCTGAATTTTCCATTATTAATGGACTTCGGCGACCTACTGGAACAATTATCACTAACAGAATAAGTTATTTCAATTTCTGTACCTGAAGCCTTGTTGGTAAGGCATTTAGATGGCCTTGTGGGTGACGAGTAGTTGGGGCTGGTCTGACTGGTGCTTGATGTGGTTGCAGAGATACGACCACAAGGAGAGCAGCGTGCGGAAGGCGACCGTCTTCTGCCTGGTGGGAATCTACATCGTTATCGGGGAGGAGCTGCGGCCGCACCTCACCGAGCTCAAGGGCAGCAAGGTGAGCGGGCCCAGTCCACGCAACTTTCAGCCTCCTTCTGAGGTCTTGTAATGAATAGTTATGTTGTGGGATGAGGATACATTCTTATTGAAGTGCTATATGATGCTCCAAGAGTCCCAATGACATCTAATAATATACCTAGGTTACTGGCTGCTATAACCCGTGTTTAAAGTAACGCTACTAATAAGGGTACAAATGGGTCTCAGCCTTCGGCTTCCGTCCACTTGAAATCACACTGGTACATGTGCCTACCTACATCACGGTTCCCACGGCTCTTGATAACCATTGAATTTCTTGGAATTTAAACAAAATAATAACATTTTCTATGATTTTGAAATCATCCAATTTTAACCATCACTTTGAAAATCACTGAATTTGGCTTTTTTATTATATTTACAGTAAAACCTCCCTAACCGACAACCTCCACAGATCGACCACTCCCCTATATTGATCGCTTTAATTGGGTCCCAATAATACCATTGTAACCATATTCTAACTCCCTAAACCGACCACCTACCTAAATAGACCACTTAAAGTCGGTCCCAAGGTCAGTCGATTTAGAGAGATTTCACTGTATAATTAATTTACTTGCTTTCACTCCCTATTAAAAGTGAGAAGAAATTGCTACTGACTAGTCATAGCTATCAGATTTTTGTTTGTTTTAGATCTAAAAGAAAAAGACGAGAACGCTGCATTGCTGGTATTTATCGATGCATTTAGTTATTTGAAACTTGTTATTTTTATTTTAGATTCATTTGTCACGCTAGACTTCATGGCTGACTTGTATGGAAATATGCTTATTTTGCTACATTTATGTAATTATAGGAAACCATGTAATCTAATGTCAGATGGGTGCAGGGCACGAACTCTGTAGGTGTATCTGGTGGTGTGACTCACTCACCTTGTGGCAGTTGTGTGGGTGGGTGCTTTTGAGTTGAGTAAGTGTGACTCCATCGTGTGCTGGGTGCTCTTTGTAACCTATTTTGTTGCTGATGGTGGCTTCCTACATCTGCGTGCTGGTTTGCATCCCACAGCTGAAGCTGCTCAATCTGTACATCAAGCGGGCCTTGGCACAGAAGAGTGACGTCAGCAGCACATCGACGTCACACACCTCCTCCCCGAACTTCTATGACCAGGTGTGAGCCCCGCCCACTGCACGCCTTCCTGACTGCTTCACATTGCGGCGGGGTGCCTCTGCAGTAGCGTTCTTACTGCACCTACTCCCCACTTCACGTTGATTTTAGCTGACCCTGATAGAATTTGCTTTCCTGGTATCCAACTGAGCGCTAGGACCCCATCAGCTGATGTGATGATAGAACCCTATCAGCATGACAGCTGATAAAGACCCACTCAGCTGTCATGCTGGTAGGACTTTATCATCTGTCATATTGATAGAACCCTATCGGATGTCATGCTGATAGAACCTGTTCAGCTGGTGTGCTAATGGAACCCTTATTTGCCGTCTCGCTGATATAACTTTATTAGCTGTTATTCTAATATAACTTAATCAGCTGTCATGGTAATAACCCTATCATCTTTTAAAACCTTATTCGAAATTGTGTTGATAGAGTTATTGGCTGACATGCCTATCAGCCATTGTACTCTCAGTCATTGTGTTGATATGACCCTATCAGCGGTCATGGTGATATACCCTGTCAGCTGCCATGATGCCTTCGAAGATGGACAGTCGGTTAATTACAACGGTACAGTGTAGGATAAGTTGTGCTTGAAGAGTGAATGTTAGCACACTATATATTCTATGACTGGTTGGAGACTGAAGGCCTTATACATTGCGCATACACATTGTGGTTTCAGAATGATTGGGCTGACACTCTACACTATGGCTATGTTTGGAACGAGATGGTCTTATGCACACTTTATAATGTACGGTGACTGGTTGGAGAGTTAAAGTTTGGTGCATTCTCTGTGTATATAATATTTGAACAACATAACTTTAAAACCAAGAAAGAAAAGAAAGCAAAACGTTTAACTATCTGCTTCCAGTGTGAGGGTTGCAGGCCCCAAATGTCACAGTAAAAAAGAACAACCAAGTATGCTTCTATTTAATTCAACTAATTACTTAGTCTGAAATAATTATTGTTTGTGGAAGGATGTGATAAATATAGAAGCACATTGTGGGTTTGAGCATCAAAAGTGGTGGCAGGAAGATCACGTCAAGGTCATGTGATGGTGGCAGCGTCCACTCTTACCTTTCACGTTGCTCTGTGCATATATATGTATACACATATATCATCATGAGATTTGTTTACATCAAATTTTAACTGTATACAAGAGTTGACAGGAGAGCAGTGTGAGGGTACATGTATGTAAGCCGGACGTGACGTCACTAAACTACTGCTTCCTGTAAGCTGCCAGCAATAGGCGGTCTGACATCGCTGTGTGTACTCTAATATATGGAAGTCCTTTTAAAATTGTTTCAAATAAATTATTTCAGCCTTTAGTACCAGCATTTAGCCATCATCATTAATGAGCAAAGCGGATTTGCGTTTAGCTACTGAAACCTGTAATCGGCTGAGGAAGTGGGGATGTGTTGTTTTTAGTGCACAGCCTTTAGCGCTGTCCTGTGACTGGCTGTCCGTTCAGTGTACGCCTAGTCTCACTCTATGTACATAAACTTTGTTTGTCAGTTGGGAAATGTGATGTCTGCAACAGAAGCTGGCCCTGCGCACTGGTGTCGGTGTGCTGAATATAATCAATGTTTGCTGCCGTACATATGCTTCATCGAAGCTCGCTTGAGTAACTTGTAAACCTTGTTCAATCAAATAATAGTCTGGTTGTGGAATAAATCTTCAACTTGCTTCTATCCCCAAGCCGCATGGTACAATACAATAGCTAAAAATGTTGGGTGTTGAAATGCCAACTACATTGGGTATTATTGTAAAGCTAGTTTCAGGATGCCAAAGTATTTGTGGTTTATTAATCTTTCAAGAGATGATGCTGTCTCGTGCTTCATGTTGAAGCACTCTTAAGGAAGTACCAGAAACTAACTCTTCCTCCTCTTCGACATCGCAAAAGCCTTCATAGAAGCAAATGCATAAATATGGTTCTGATTTGAAACAGAGCTGATGGAAGAATGCAGAACAGCTGTATTGTTCCCTCTCATTAAGCACTGACGTGTTAGACCCCTTGCGCCTGCATATGCAGTGCGAAGCTTTGTTAGACCATTGTGCTAAATGTTATATGTGAGAAGGGGACACTGTTGCTCTGAGAGTGGTGCAACCTCACAATTCTCTCACTCTAAATATATAGTTCCCATTTGTCAAGTCTTGTATTGTACGGTTCGCATGTAGGGTTGTCTCCAAGGGGCAGTAGCATAACTAGCTAACTTACTATTTTATGTTGAAATACGTGTAAGCCTTAGTGCATTATTCAACCATTATATGGTGGAGGACCTGTGCACTTCCATGATATCAGCCAAGATGATAAGTCCAAGTCACATTCTGTTGTTTCTGTACAAAGACAGTAGTGCCTACATTTATGTATAGTTTGTAACTGTCTCCTGTAACACTTGTTGGGTACTTGTACATCCTGGGGGAGCGCCTGCTTGGCTGTAGTCGCGAAAGGACTAGAAAAGAGCGAAAGAAGGGTGACTGTGATTGTAATTATTTATTGGTTTCTCAATATGTGCCACCCTGGTCTCTCCTCATTGTCACAGAAGTGACGCAGAAAACAAACATTGGTCAAGCTGATCTGTTTCATAAGTAGGTTATGGTCAATCAGGGCATCCATGATAATAAGGTTGAGAGCAGTGCAGGCTACCTCTCACACAATGAAAGGTTAGGGCAGACTGCCTCTGGCACTGCGAAATGTACAGAGGTGGGGCAGGCTGCTTCTGGCACAATGGAGTCTGGGGAAGGCTGCTTCTGACACAATGGAGTCTGGGGAAGGCTGCTTCTGACACAATGGAGTCTGGGGAAGGCTGCTTCTGGCAAAATGGAGTCTGGGGAAGGCTGCTTCTGGCAAAATGGAGTCTGGGGAAGGCTGCTTCTGATACAATGGAATTTGGGGCAGGCTGCTTCTGGCACAATGGAGTCTGGGGAAGGCTGCTTCTGATACAATGGAATCTGGGGCAGGCTGCTTCTGGCACAATGGAGTCTGGGGAAGGCTGCTTCTGATACAATGGAGTCTGGGGCAGGCTGCTTCTGGCACAATGGAGTCTGGGGAAGGCTGCTTCTGATACAATGGAGTCTGGGGAAGGCTGCTTCTGATACAATGCAGTCTGGGGCAGGCTGCTTCTGGCACCATGGAATCGGGGCATGCCGCCCTAATGTGATGCACAATGATGTATAATATAGAAGACCACATTAACTGACATGTTTGCAAGATGCAGTTTTTAAAACAACTATAAACGGAAGCTGATCACTGAGCAGAGGGACTCGACACCTGGGGCACGGGGATGTCTCAATATTCACACTCATAACCCATATTTGTATCCAGCAAGTTAGTGAAGATGACGAGGTCAGGTTTCAAGTCTGTTTTCTTTCTGCTTTCACCGTTGTGTAGTTGATGAAGAAAAAGTCCTGTCTTGAGGTTTCCAGAAGTTCAACAGTAGCAGACATGGTCTGGTCTACGTGTCCTAGTAATCTTGATATTCAGGACAAATGGTATGGACCATTCTGGTCTGGCATGATCCATCTCTAGCTAGCTTCATCTGCTTGAACCCCGGTATATATTAATTCTTAGATAATATGGTACGCCATCTGAAAAGACTTAGGATTGTCGAAGTTGAAAAGACGCCCTAACCTCTGTTGATAGAAGAATTTGTTGACTTGTGGTGTGGTGCATGCATCAACAAGTTATGGTTTGCACATCGAGAAAATTAATTAGATGCAAACCAAATGGAAAAGGTAGCTTAATAGTTGCTTAGCCCACTCCCCGGGCAGGAGCTAACATGAGAGGGGTAGACTTCTAGTCAGAACGAGCAGGCAATAAGTGTCCACAACTCTGCACACCACTTCCAAATAGCATTCACAAATAGCTCACCTACTTCTTTTTCTGTTTCCTTTACATATATCCCCCACCTCCGTATTTAACTGACAATACAAGTTTGTATAATTCCTCTCCAGCAAGCATTGTCTTCTCATGCCGTTCAATGATGCGCCATTACACAGTACTAGCGGTTTGTAGGCATAGGCTGTACACCGAAACCACGCTTAATATATTCGTTTTTTCGCACTAATTTATTTTGTTTCCGATAATATGAGGGTACCTTCACTGCCCTAAGGCAGGGTTGTCAAGGTGACAGGTAAAATATTATCATTTGGAATCTGCACTGATAAGAATGTTTCTTAGCAATTATATTGAATAAGCTCGCTTTGCAATACGGTGTATAGCAGTTGTATTGATGTGATTGGCTGTCGTCGGACTCGCTGCCTTCAACCATGACACCTACAGTGTAGTGCCCATCAAGGTTCTACACCGCTACTTTCAATGTTACTCCTGATGACACCAATGTATAACGTCATCACTCGTTAACCAATGGGATTGCACAATTCTACCACCTAATTTGCATATGGTAATTAAGGTGTAATTGCCCGTTACTCCGTGTAAGGTTGTCTGTTTGTGCATGTTGTTATAATGAATAAGGAGGCGTCACCTAACCGCCCGGCCGTGTGCGACTTCCGCAGTAGTTCTTATTTATGAACGAGAAAATAACAATGATGAAGATATGAACTGGCTTTGTCACAATAAATGTACATGTGAACAATGTAAAGCGTCCATTGTTGATTTATGCCAAGACCAATAGACCGCATTCTTGTGCGGGTGTATAGTTCCATTAGATGGAAGAAAATACACTGGCTCCAGTGCGTGACCATGGTCCATGTAAACAGACATCGGCACTTCACTTCCTTGGCCCGAGTTGCGTCGAAGTGCCAGCTATCGATTAAAGCGGATTTATGGCACCCCATTATTCACACATGACTACACTTCCTTGACTATTCTTTCGGCATATGCCTCAGCAGCCTGTTTTTATTCACACTTTCAAAGCGTATAGATCTGACACATACAATGTTAAACAATATTTTCATCTGTGATCCAGGTACTAGTGATTAATTCAGCGCTTCTCACCAGAGGGCGTGTGTCGCTCACTTCCGGTAACTCAAAGCTGCCTGTAATGATATGGTACAACCACCCAAGTCACTGAGTACATCGCTTGCACCAACACAGTAGGAAGCTATGTGCAATAAATATATCCTTAAAAAACCTTTTATTAGTGAAAGTTGGGAATTAAAACCAGCTTAAAGGGGGGGGGGGGGGGGAGGTATAGGCGGCTGAGACAGGAACCATACTCCGACAAGTGCTCTCCAAGCACAATCTTGTTTTAGTTTGTAGAACGAAATATCTGTGGGAAGAGTAGTGGACCCACTTAACCAGAAGTGGGTCCGAGGCTGGGACTGTAGCTGTTCTTTTGAAAATGGATGGCTGAGTGGAGAAAAGGGAGAGTAAAACTGAGGTATTTTCAATTTTCTTTAAGAGTAGTTCAATCAGGAAATATATTTGCTTTAATGTAAAATATATGTTAACGTTTTTTGTTGTTGTTGAATGTAAAAGGGTGTGTGTGTATGTATTTATATATTTATTTATGTATGTTTGTACATTGCATAATTCAATCAGAAACGCATATGGAAGGAAAAACTTTTTGTTGTTGTTGAATGTAAAAAGCAGTGAACTACATGTGGTTTGAACCCACAAGACCAAACAACTTCAGATTACAAGTTATCTTAAACACTAGGCCACAGAAACCACACAGTTAATTGTCTCAGTTCAGGCTATTTGTATATACGTCATATATACAAGGTGTGTGATTGTGTATGTGTGTGTTTATATATATACCATGTGTATATCATATGTATAATGTATATACCAGTGATATATAAAATGTATATGATGCCCACGCAGTAAATACATTTGATATATGCACTAGTAATAGTATATATGTCATGTAAGCAACCGGAGGCAATAATCAATTAAGCATAAAGGTGGCATTCCTTCACACGTAATGCGTTATGCGAATGCCATCATTCCTTACACACGTTATGCGGCACACGACTGGCTATATTTAAAAAATAAAAATAAACAATTATTCTCCATACTGCTCTGTATATGACCAAATATTGCATGTATATCTATGTAACTTTTTGTACGTCACATGGGGGTTCCTACCTTTATTATAACCAAATTATAGATAAGTATTCATATTTCTGTGCATATGGTAGCATTTTTAGCTTTCCCGTAACCGTCTGTCTCCCGATTGGGACGGTCCTAACATCCTAAACTGAGCCATGTTAGGACCGTCCTTTTTGGTCACAGGACTGGCTATATTTAAAAAATAAAAATAAACAAGTATACTCCTTACTGCACTGTATATGACCAAATATTGCATTTATATCTATGTACCTTTTCGTATGTCACATGGGGGTTCCTACCTTTATTATAACCTTCTCCCGGCTGTCCGTAATTATCAGTCGCCTCCTCCAGCCTTATATCAATGGACAAATGCGACTGATGCTTTTCTATTCGCACCACCTTGACGCATTACGCATTATGCACCGATCGCTACATGGACCGATCAGGATAATGCATTCGCATTCGCATTACGCATCTAAGGAATGTAGCTCATAGGTTTCAAGGCGTTTCGATTTTTTGTCGCATTCGCATTACGCGTGTAAGGAATGCGACCTTAAGGGCGATATCAGTTAAAGCCATAAAGCTAAATCACTGTTTCCACCACCAGACACAGCAAACCCCTGCTTCTGCACCAACTTACGCACACCCGTATCATAAGCGACATGGGCTGTATTATTAAATTGGTTAAACTTTGCTTTTGAATACAAATAACTGATATGGTTAATTACTGCATGACAAGCGTCCATGTCATTATACGCACTAGCGTCAGTGAACCAAGCACAAGTGGCCTCAATCAACTCATATGCATTCAATTTCTTGATTTGCTTCCTATCTACTGTGTGGTGTTTTACAGACCACTTACACTGTCGTCTTCTCTCCCTGCTGGGCGTCCGGCTACCCCAAACTGGACGATGACGACCTGCGATTGTGGCTACACCGGCGTGCGTGCCCAGACTTGGTTCTGCCGCAGTCTTCTTTTGCTACGTCCAGTCGTCTCAGCTCGACCTCCAGTTGTTCCTGCTCTTGCAGCAATGCTGCGACCCGCCGCCTCTTTTCTAACGCCTGCACTCTGTCCTTCAAAACCTGCTTGTCCGCCACCAAGGTGTTGACTACCGCACCCCCTGTGGCGCCACGCACCTCCGTGTTTATGTCTGTCGCCATGTTGTCTTCAATTTGGGGATGTGCACGTGTTGCCCGCTTCGTTGTTGCCGACAAGCGCACAGGACATAACTCATTGACGGGCAACTTATGCTTCTGGCCACATGGCCCACAAAAGTCAGTGATTTGTTGCATAGGAGTGCAGTGTCGCACCTTGGTGCCAGTGCCGGTGTCGATGAAGTTCAGCTAGAGAAAAAAAACCACACTAGTTGCTCTGTGTGCGACTGGAGACCAAGTGACGAGTCCAGTGCACCTTGGTCAGCAACAGGGGCGTCTGCAATAGCAGCGCCACAAGCAAACCTGGTGTCAAACTCAGGAACCACAGTGGCGTCAACAATGGCAAAGTAGTACAGCCGGAGTCCTTCTTGCCTTACAGCCGCATACAGGCCTGTATACGAGTTATATACACGACGTACATATATACAAGGTATGTGTATATATTTATGGACCAAATATATATATATATTGATCTGCCAATACTAATATATATATAGGCCCGGGGTAGTATAACCATATCAGTTTCTACACTCAGCTATGACGCAGTGCACATTCTATGATTCAGCTGGGCCTGAGCATTAATGGTTTGACGGGATCCGCCGCAATTGCACAGGTTTCTGGGTTCAATGCTATGATTGCAGCATCCGTTCTGGTCATGCCTGTGTGTTATAGTTCGGACGGGATCCATTGCAAATGTGCCGTTCCACATCGAATGCGTCGGAGGATGGCCTGGGGTCGTAGCACAATATCAGTTTCTACACCTATGATGAATTGCACGTTCTGCGATCCCGAGTCGTCCACGGCCGCATACACTGCGGAACGGCTGTTGCTGTCATAGCGTTAAGCCCAGAACCCGGCGCATTTGCGATGGATCCCGTCCCAACCAATAACGCATGACCAGAACAGTCGCTGGCATCATAGCATTAAACCTGGAAATCTGCCCATTTGCGGCGGATCCCGTCAAGCCATTAACGCTCAGGTCTGACTGGATCGTAGAATATGGCTGCTGCCATCATAGCATTAATCGCAGAACCCGGTGCATTTGTCATGGAACCCGTCCAAATGTTAACACATAGGCACAACCAGAACGGCTGTTGCCATCATAGCATTAAAACCAGAAACCTGTGTATTTGCGGCGGATCCCATCAAACTATTAATGCTCAGGGCCGGTTGATCTGGCCAACATGGAACGGCTGCTGCATTAGCTTATACAAAAGATCTGAAAGTCAAAAAATTTCACATTCACATATTTCACTCCATATGGTTCACTCCTAATTACATTCAATAACAAAAAATGTTTTCCTTTTATATACTGTGTAACGGACAAATTTCAAACGGATGTGCCCAAAACACATGCGTGCGCATCCTCACATACGTTTAGACCGCCAAGGATATGCGTACTGCTCACATATGGTATGCGTAAACACTATGTATATGGCAATAGCCTGAACTGAGACCAGTAATTTTATGTGGCCTCTGAGGTTGTTGCTTGTGCGTTCAAACCCCATACAGTCCACTACTTTTTACATTCAACAACAAAAAGACGTTTTCTTTCTATATGTGTTTCTGATTGAATTATGCAATGTAAGTGTACTAACATATATATGTAACACCCTAACCACTAGACTAGAGGCCACATGAGCTGGTTGTCTTAGTTCAGGCTATTTTTATATACAACGTCATATATACAAGGTGTATGAATACATCCATGCATGTATATATGACGTCATATATACAAGGTGTATGTATGCATGTATATACCTTTATATACCGTGTATATATATTTGACATATATACTATTGCATATATATAATTTCTAAATATCGTGCGGTGGCCGTGCAGTGACTTTAGGGTTGCCGTATGATGGCCACACAGTACATACATTTGATATATGCACTAGTTACTAGTCTAGTATATATATATATAGATTAGTTAGACGAATCTCACCTTGGTATAGATGATGGATAACTGTTATTTTACCGAGGTATAAGCCTCGGATAGACGTGGGCTAGGGAGAGGGAAGCACATCCGGTCCAGCAATTTTTACCTACTTATTCAGGATAAATGATCTAAATAAAACAATAATAATGATAATGATAATAGAACTGTGAAGTTTCCTTGGTACAAGCCAACCGAATAGACGTGGAAGGGTGTGGTGGGCGGGCCCTAGCCCACGTCTATCTGAGGCTTATACCTCGGTAAAACAACAGTTATCCATCATCTATACCAAGGTAAGATTCGTCTAACTAATCTATATATATATACTAGACTTTATTAAAATTTTACATAAATCCTTGACAGCATTCTTACAGTCATAAAACGATTGTGATACAATAAATGAGTCGTCTATGTATGGGAACATAGTGTGACCCTTCCTAGCCATAGCTGAAAAGATGGGCTTCAACAATTTGGTAAAAAGATGTGCGCATGCTAAACCATTTGGCATACATGTAAACTGGAAAAGTTTATTGTCCCAAATAAATCTGAGGAATTTGCGGTGTTCCGCACAAATAGGGACCGTATAATATGCGTCCTGTAAGTCTACACTGGCCATCCATGCATCAGGCGTAACCAAATCCCTGGCAGTTTCTCGGGAAAACATTTTAAAATGTTGATACTCTACCAATTCGTTTAATTTAGTCAAATCCAAAATCATTCTAATATCCCCATTAGGCTTAGGTTTGAAAAAAATATTAGAAATAAATTCCCCTGGGGTGTGAAGCACTCCCTCTATTATGCTTTTCGATTCAAACAACGAAACTTGAGTAGTTAACGCTTGCTTTTCTAATGCATCAAATTTATATGGAAAAGGAACTCAATATTGCACTGGTAATTCAATAAATGGGATTTTTACTCCTGTTACTATGTCCAAAATATTGTCATCTTTAGTAATTTTAACCCATTCTGATAAACAATTAGAAATGTTACCAGCACAAAATTTTCTTACGTCCGTTTGTGTCTCTTCCGCCACCATCTCTGCTACCACTGGTGTTGTTTGTGTAGCAGTGTTCATTTGCTGCCTGGGCGCGGGAAGAGCTGCTTTGGAGCAAACTCTTTGCGGAACGGGCAGTTTCCGTCGTTCCAGCTTTGACGGTCTCCCCGTCCCCTGCCTCGTGGCAGATAGCCGTAGGAGTGGCCGGATCTGCCAGCCCTCGTGCCGCGGCGAATCTGAAAATCCCCTAGCGGTCTGCGGAATCTGGAGGTGTTTCCGGGTAGC
Source organism: Branchipolynoe longqiensis (assembly GCA_030323885.1). Taxonomy (NCBI): domain Eukaryota; kingdom Metazoa; phylum Annelida; class Polychaeta; order Phyllodocida; family Polynoidae; genus Branchipolynoe; species Branchipolynoe longqiensis. Next base: position 18,857,232 of record CM059199.1, on the reverse strand, counting down.
TTCCATGTTCCTCCCACTTTTCGTTTCTGCTTCCACTTCCTTAAATAGGTAGAGGAGCTGGCCGCCAAACATCTTTGACTTGTCTAGAGGTTTCCCTTTTATCGGTTTTGGTGGAAGGAAGAGGATGTACTCCTTCCCGTCATTGTCAGTCACCTTCTTAGAATGCGCCACCTCTTTCCCTGCAGGTGTGGTCACCGCTTTATAGACGTTCTCGTATCTCCTGTAACTTAAGAAGTTACTGGCAGCGGTGAGCAAGGCAATGCTTTTTATCCATTACCCTCGCCAGCGAAGAGAACTTGTTCTCTGTTTGCATCCTATTTGCAACCGGGGTGACAGACGTCAGCACTCCTCCTTATGCACTGTAAACAGAACACTTTCAAACCTCTTCTTTTCCTCACTTAGATGGACCCCCCCGAGTCCATCTCTTTTACCACCGTGTCGGGGATTCCTTTAATCCCCGTAATCTGCTCCGTGAGTTTGTTGATTATTTCTGCCAGTTTAAATGTGTTAAAATGGCCCTTGATTGTTTTGCGCATCATGGTGGTTTTTATTTTCTTTGCCTTCTGTAGTTGGCACCGCTTCCGGACCGTACCCCCGATTTTTGCATAGAGACCGGCTCTCTCGGTCTCCGAGTCGGACCCCGTACCAGACGAGTCCGATGAGAAGTCAGAAGATGAGTGTTTTCTCTTCTTCTTCTTGCTCTTCTTGGGCTTCTTAGCCTTCTTTCCCTTACTCGCTTTCGTGCTCACCTGACGAGCTCACCAGCCTCTTCCGCTTCTTTGTTTTAGTTTGGGCAGTCAAAATCAGACACATCCTCCCAATCCGAATCAACGGGTGGAAGCTGACGAGTTGTGTCCATGAGGCTACTGGTTTGAAGTTGTCTCATCCTCTGTTCGACAAGCCGGTTGACCTGATTTGTTAGGTCTGTCGGAAAACTGGTGCCATCCTCACTATCCCTGGCCGAGAGAACATCAGCTCCAGGCTGTGGCGACGGGGGAGCTGTCAGCCCCGGCGATGAATCATAGCCGGTAGGCACGCGCCCCTCCGCAGCAGCAGGCGGCGGTTTGTTTCGCTTTGTAGCCATTGGTACTCTGTAACCAAAAAAGGGTACTTATTAAACCGGAATCAACTCAACAGAACACCGAAGTGACGCCAGGAAACCTGGGTTGAGGATCAATTTGGTATTGAGTAACGTATTTACACCTTTCTCAGTACAGGCGTGATAAGCTAAGTATTGTCGTAGGTTTTTAGGTATCGAAACCAACCATACGTGGGGTAGGCCTCTGGGACCTCCCATCTCTCTGTCGCGTACACTTCTCCCTCCTGCGGCTTCTGCGCCAGCAAGTTGGAGAAAATGCTACGAAACTCAGAGAAACGCCTCATTCAAAAGGGGAATCTATAAAAGAAACCCAGGATCATCCCCAACAACACCCTCTATTAGGGTCCGAGAGAATCTCCACAGGAGATGTGACCGTGCCAACATCTCTACCCGTATCAAAGCGGGTTGATAGAACCATGGTTTCGATATGCACAAAGCAATCCTTTGTTCTATCCGTATCGATTTTTAAAATGCTAATCTAGTCCAAAGTGGACGTACAAAAGTTCTGAACTTTCAAATCTAGATGCTATAATGCATCATAAACAAGCTCAACCAAAGTTACGGTTATTCACTTGTAGATAAATCCTACTGGAGCAACTCTCGAGCGTCCTCCGGTCGTGAGTTGTTTATGCTAATTGCTGGACCGGATGCGCTTCCCTCTCTCTAGCCTGAGGCTGTATACCGAGGTAAAATATATATATATATATATATTACATACAAGGCATACATCCATACACACACCTTGTATATATGACGTCTTATACACAACCAGCTACATGTGGCCTCGGTAGTCTTGTGGTTAGGGTGTTGAACTTGTAATCTGAAGTTGTTTGGTGTTATGGGTTCAAACCGCATACAGTCCAAAACCGTTTTACATTCAACAACAACAAAACGTTTTCCTCCTATATGTTTCTGATTGAATTATGCAATGTAATCGTACTGACATATTTTACATTAAAGCAAATATAAAATCCTGTTTGAACTACTCTAAAGAAAATTGAAAATACCTGTTTTACTCTCCCTTCTCTCCACTCACCCAGCCATCTTCACAACAACAGCTGTCACATGACCAATCTAGGTCACTTTACACCACCAAGTGGAAAAGTTCAGTACTAAGCATGCACCACCCTGTGCCACAAATTAGAACTATTCTGAGTTTGTTTGTTTTCCCGACCACCTATACCTTTTCCCATTAATAGCTAGTTCATGGAAAAGAGATCAACTATTAATAATGAATATGTAGTTATGGAAACAAAATGACCATATGCTGCTATAATGGTGAACTTGAAAAGAGTGCAGGGATATCAGTATCGGTATTGATGCAGTGATAATAGGTGAGTGGGTTTCTAAATCTGTGTCCTGCTCTGGTAAATGCATGTAGTTGACATGACATGATTGTGAAAATTTGCTATATTTAAAAAATGTGACACCATTTCTAAAAACCTAAAGCAAACTCTAATTTCTGTTGAAATTAAATGCATTGTAATGATACCCATTAGTTGACACATTGTGACTGCAATTCATTAAGATGCTTCATGTTAGGCACATGAATGTATTTAAAGTCGTCCGGTATATCTCACCCAGGAACAAATGAACCCGGTATCAAAAGCTCCCCAAGCACACCGTTTTTTCAGTTCATGCAACCGAACATGGTGGAAGAGTGCTGAGGTCTGTAATGTATAATGATATCATGGGTGTGATTCCCTCACCACATGACCTAGAGAGGTTCCCCACACACAGGAAAAGCCATAAAAAGCATCAAGATGGCAGCCACAGAAAGCTCTCAATTCAACTTTTAAAGTCTATTAATTTACATGATTTAATAAATTCACTCCAAATAAACATTTGAACTTTATATTTAGCATTTAGATAGCAAATTCTGACATTTTTCTCTATAGGGCTGAATAGCAGCCCTACCAGGGCTGCTAGACTAACTACAACACAGCAGGAGCAACTGACCTCAGCACTCTCCCCCCACACATCCAGTTCCACAAACAGAAAACCTGCTACGGTGTGCTTGTACAACATTTGTCAGAGTATGGTGTGTGTCTCAGCGGCCTATAACGGTTCCATCTAAGAGGTCACCTTCGCACAAATTATGCATTGCTCTGCATGGGAAAGCAATGGCTAGTGTTAGAAAAACTATCGACAAGGTACATGAACTCATACAATAAATGTTGCTAATAAATTATGATAAACTGCACGTGGATGCTTTCTCTTGATGAACAGTAAGTGCTCTACAACCTGTGCGTCCGAGAGAAGTCTCATGCGCATTCTGGGAGTGAAACACTGCGTCCAAGCCCCACATTATTACCCCGTCACACGCTAGGACCGGTGTGACGGAAGAGAGCTAACTGAAAGTGAGCATAGCACACTACAGCACCGACTCCAATTTAAAGGCCATCGTAACAGCCTGCAAGCACAGGTGAACCTGTAAATAAACACTAAAAGTACGCACAGCAAGTCCACCATTTCATACAGTGTACACAGAAAGTTGCCTGTTGTATGCACAGGAAGCTGCATGTTGTACATTGTATACAGGAAGCTGCTTGTTTCACTCAGTACACAGAGAGCTGCATATTTACAGTACACACAAGAAGCTGCCTGTTGTACACACAGGAAACTGCCTGTTATACACAGTAGACAGGAAGCTGCTTTTCAGATTACACACAGGAAGTTACTTGTTTTACACAGTACACACAGGAAGCTACCCATTTCACACAGGAAGCTGCCTGTTAACACAGGAACCTATCCGTTCACATAGCACCCCTCACGTGACAACCTCGAATATTGCAATGTACATTAGCCATACCACACAACACATAGTCATCCCTGTGTCATGAAATACTGTCTATGTATATATACACTGAGCATTCAATAATAATACAAATATTCCCGTGACAGCTTGAACGTCAAGTCTAAGAGACGACGCACGTGAGCTTGAAGAATCGCTTACTGCAACGTCTCGCACTGCATGGACCGAGCAGAAAGCTTATTTACAATAACAGTGTACATCATGGCTTTATTTATTTACCATGGCAACATTATCAACATAAAAGACATAGAGACAGCGCGCATATGCAACTACCAAGGGCGACCTATGTGGCTGTTGTGATACGCTTGTAAAAGAGCAAGTATGGGGTGCATGAGCCTGATGGTGACAACAGCTCTTTAAAGCTCTGCTCCGTCAACACCTGCACAGCATCATCATCACACTCTATCCAGCGGTAGTCCCCGGCCTCGCTGGCCAGGCTAGAGCTCGCAGCTGGCGCCGGCACCAACAGTTGTGAGGCAGGCAGTTTCTCTGCTACGTTCAAGTTCACCTGCAGATTATTGTTTAGCTGCAGATTGTTGTTGGGGTCTGCATTGTTGTTGGGGTCTGCATTGTTGTTGGGATCTTCAATGCCATTGTTCAGACTATTCTCGCCTGTCTGCAGGCTGCTCACGCATGGCTCACTCACACCACCAGCCTCACTGTGACTCGCATCTTTACCCAGGTTTTCAACCACCTGGTTTGACGTACACTCAATAGCGGGTTCCATGCGTTTCTTCACCTCTACTGCGTCATTGATGGCTTCTGTTTTAATGAGTTGGGTGGGTTTCGCCTCATTTTCCTCCCTACCAGTGCCACTTAGAGTCTCCTTCAGTACTTCTTCTGGGTGAGTTTTTAACCAGTTGTCAAACTCCTTTCCGTTTTCAGGCCAGTCACAGCCAAAGTGCACAGACTGTACATGCATGAACCAGGTTTGACGCCGGGTATGCGATACACCTTCACACCCCGAGCAGTACAACCGAGTGTCCTCCTTAATGACAAAATGGATAATCGTACGCCCAGTTCCCTTCTTTCGTCTGCGAAGGACTTGTGCCAAAGTCAATGCACTGCCTTCGCCCTTTGGCTGCCTCTTCATCAATTTGAGCTTATTTGTGTCTTTCTTCCCAATTGTATCGCTTTTGGATTTCTCTCCGCTTTTAACTGCACATACTTTTGTTTGTTCCTTGATCTTAGCGGGCTTTTCTACAGCCGAAGGGATTTGTGGGAGGCGCTTATCGTGGCCACGCACACAGAGATCATGCTTGATACGGATATAAGCAATGTAGTGTCCTGATGAGATGGAGATTCCAGTGTGTGAGATGAGGGCAAACAGCTCGTACCTGACAACAGTAGAGGGGAGTGGTTAATCACTAATCATTCATCATATTGAATCAGTTTAAGCCAGTAGGAATGATCTGGATCGCTGAACGTATCGACAGGGAAGTTTTGTCTCCTCACAGACTACACACACATAATAATTTAGATGCACATCGCACCATCTTTCACACAATTTTAATTTTAAAATGGCCAGACTGCCTGTATAAATGCACAAACTATCTTTACCAGGATTGCATTAATACAGATGTACTCAACGGGTTAATATAGTATAGCCTTCTCATGATAACGATAATGATGCAATGTAGAGAATCGCCAGACAGTTTTAAAATGTATTTTTAGACTACTATGTTCCATTAAATATATATATTTCTGCCAGACAGGAAGTTAATAAAAGACTGTCCCTGTAATACCCCCATCCCCACCAAATTAAGACTATTTTCACAAAAGCAGCAGAGATCATGAAAACTACTTTGGTGGAAATGCTAGCATCCAAGGGCACAGAAAAACTAATGGAGACCGAACCCAGAACCCTGGCGTTGGGTTTTGTGTGCCGGCAGCGGCCGCATGCCTTGTCTGGCTCCCGGATCTTTACCCATCGATCTGGTACCCACAATGATCTTGGAACTTCCCGCACATCGTTAAACTAGTCACTGGAACCACCCAGTGGCAGCACGTTAAATATGGAAAGTAATGGCTAGTGTTAGTTTGAAACACCAGGTGGCAGCATCTTGCAACGTGCAGACTTTAATAAACACTAAAGAACCATGTATAGTTCATAATGACTACACATGCCATAAATTGTGATTTTGAAAACAAAATAATTGTCATTATCAAACCAAATGCAACATGCCTTCTTATGGCAGTTTATAGCAACAAAGGTAATATTAGGTGATACTGGAAGAGCCTTAAAAGGGGAAGTATTTAGCAGAAAAACCAGAGCGAACTGCAACCATCTTTATATATTGCAACTTCTATTACATGTGACTAAGAACCACTTGAACTAACGGACGTGAAAGGACCGCTCAGTCTAAGCTGCCCGTCTGACTGTTGACTGCGTGTTTGCCACGAGGGGGGGGGGGGGGGGGTTACCTGTGTTGTGGGTCCTGACACTGGTGCTTCTTGCACTTGTCACTGATGCACGGCAGGCTGAACGGGGTGGCGATGTGGTCATTAATCTTCTGAACACCACCCATTAACCTGCAAGGGGAGAGCAACACCAATTTATTATGAGTAGCCCAAACTTTTATGCCTTTTACTTGTAACCAAGTAACTACGGCTACGGTGCATATCTATATACGCAAGTTGAGAGGCAGTGACAGGCATAGGGAGGATCAATGTCTTGATGTTCTAGGAATCCCAACACGGAGCCACGCTTCAGTGCCTTGGGACAACTGGTAGTGTTGTGGGAACCGTATACATGCCGATAGTAAGGAATAGGCCTAAATTAAAGTACTAGGTAACTTTCATGAGGCTGCATAACGTGTGTTCAAATTGAGATGTTGATTGGCTGTTTGGTATTGCTGAGATTGAGTTGATTGGATGAGATTGAGATGTTGATTGTTTGTTCAGTATGACTGACATTGTGATGTTGATTGGCTGTTCAGTATGGCTGAAATTGAGTTGTTGATTGGCTGTTTGCTATCACTGAGATTGGGATGTTGATTGGCTGTTTGGTATCGCTGAGATTGTGATGTTAATTGGCTATTTGGTATAGCTGAGATTGGGATGCTAATTGGCTGTTTGGTATGGCTGAGATTGGGATGCTAATTGGCTGTTCGGTATGGCTGAGATTGGGATGTTAATTGGCTGTTTGGTATGGCTGAGATTGGGATGCTAATTGGCTGTTCAGTATGGCTGAGATTGGGATGCTAATTGGTTGTTCGGTATGGCTGAGATTGGGATGCTAATTGGCTGTTCGGTATGGCTGAGATTGGGATGTTAATTGGCTGTTTGGTATGGCTGAGACTGAGATGCTAATTGGCGGTTCAGTATGGCTGAGGTTGGGATGTTAATTGGATGTTTGGTATTGCCGAGATTGGGATTGCTAAGTAGCTGCTGGTCATTGCAGATAAGGACTGTTGAATAGCGTTCCCAGGAGGATCTTTGTGAAAAGACTTGTACTCGTAGTGTGTGCATGCAGGCCACTTCTTTATAATATATATTCACAAAAGCACACTCCCGACAGTCTCAATTGCTATAATTGGTTGATTGATTGGTGAGTTTACCCTGTATTAATAGCAACGGCATACTCATGGTGAAATGTTATACCCCAGTCACACGAGGCCTGTGTTCGCCTACGATCGTTTTGCAACGACCATACATTCGCCCTATGTCCTCTTTACATGCCGGTACCGCAAGGTTGCCGACCTCCCGGTGACTAGTTAAGAAATTTTGGTCATAAGGAAGATGCAGCCGTTGCACTTGCAACCTCCTTGCGACCAGTGCGGTCGGCGCCAGGTCACCATTAGTTGGCGCCGACCAGTCGACGACCTGTTGGTCAACGCGCAGCCAGCGACCATTCACGACATGGCGCCGCCCGCTCGCCGCCAACACATGCAATGCCGCGCTCACCGTATGAACACATACAGGTCGGCGACCAGGCGGTGAGCAGACGGCACCAGGTCAAAAGCAGACACCCTCCGGATGACAAAAAACAAAATGACACCCAGCTTTTACACCGACAAAGCGTTTACCGACCTGTCGCTGCCGGGTCACAGACCCGATGCCAACCGCATTTTTTAATCAATGTATCGAGTGGGACGCTGGGAGGTCGGCGACATTTTGGTCGTAAGGAGGTTGGAGGCAAAATGGCTAATTGTGGTTAGTTTTTTTTGGGGGGGTGGGGTGGGGGGGGGGGGTAGTTTTATGTTGTGGCAACATCTAAAGTCATATCAGGACGGGTACCGACTTATGTTTACATCATACGATGGTAAAATTCATTAGTAAAACAATTAACAGGTGATACAGCCCATTCGGCATCATGAACCTTAAAATGTATGTTTTACACTGGTAAAGCAGTCCCAGATTTCAATGGGTGAGTGGAGACAGGTCTAGTTAGTTGGTGAAAGATGGGACTATAATGAGGACAACTAAAGTCGGTTGGGGGAGATGTCCGACCAGCACTACCGTACCAGGGGAGGCAGTCTTCCATTCCTTTATGCCAACACTTCAACCCAGCATGCCACAGGGGTGGAAGTAGCGTTACTACGGTTACTAATTACAGGCATGTGATTGGGTGCAGGAACAAAAACCTGAAATTTGTTTTAGGTTATCGTGGGGATACACAGCATCCCACTGAGTCATGAGAGGGGTGCAAATAGTGTATTTCACAGGTATTTTGGCGGCCAGAAAAAAAACCAGGAATTTTTTTTATACCCACAGAATTCCAGTTTCGGCGGCCAGAAAAAACCCTGGAATTCCGGTTAAAACGAGAGAAATCACATGCCTGTAATTAGGACAGGGTGTGGGTGACCAGTCATCACACCGCAGTTGGGATTTCAAATAGGGGAAGTGGTGTGGTCCTCCAATAGCCTACTAACCCACTGATGGCAGCGAAGCGCTTCAGATGCAGGGTGAGGATGGTAGGAGTGGTGACGTAGTGCATCGAGCGCTCAGCCTCCACGAGTCGTAGACACTCATCACAGAAGTAGCGATTATCTCCCTCCAATCGCTCAACCTCCTCGAACGCAGCGAGCATCCAGCGTGTGGGGTCCCCTGGAACAGTATGAAACCACATGGTCACTTACTACCACATTGCCAACAAAGGCCAATACCATGGCAATACCGTACAAGCACGAGCACGCAAAGAAGCAGCCTGGCTGCTGCCTCAACTATTTCACTCAAAGGTAATTGCCTTGATTAACATACACAAGGTTTGACACAATTTCACAACCCAAATACTAGTACATTTGATGATCATTGGCATATATTATCGCAAAACGACTTAAAAGTTTTAAAATCAATAATAGTCTATTACAAAATGTTAAATTTGAGTGACCCCATAAAAGATTAAAGACCATCGCATAATCAGTGATATATGATGTGAAACTTTACAGCTTACGTTCAGTATCTTCTGCCTCATCTTCATCTTCGTCATCATCATCTTCAATGCGCTCCTTGCGGACGGGCACGCTGACGTCCTGGTAGTCCTCACGCCGCTCGGTGAAGTTTTCGCACTCCAAGCACCGTGTCCGTAATGCCATCCCACCCTAAAAGCAGCCACACCAATCACATCAACCGCACGAGATCAAATCAACCACATGTTTACCAGATCAATAACAGGCACCTGAATATATATATATATTTTTAACAGGCACCTGAATATATATATAGATTAGTTAGACGAATCTTACCTGGGTATAGATGATGAATAACTATTGTTTTACCGAGGTAGGAGCCTCGGATAGACGTGGGCGAGGGAGAAGGAAGCACATCCGGGTCCAGCAATCTTTACCTACTAATTCAGGATAAAAATGATTCTAATAAACAAAAACTATAGTCATCTGACCTAATCTTGGTACAAGTTATTGAATAGACGTGGAAGGGCGTGGTGGGTGGGCCCTCGCCCACGTCTATCCGAGGCTCCTACCTCGGTAAAACAATAGTTATCCATCATCTATACCCAGGTAAGATTCGTCTAACTAATCTATTTTACCTCGGTATACCGCCTCTGGCTAGCCGCAGGCTAGGGAGACCTTTACGTAATATCATTTTTATCCTGATATTCCTGTTTGTTATTATTTATTCTATTATTAAGTGTTATTCATGTATGTGGTGTACAATTGGTATGACAATAAAGCGAAAAGTTGACTTTGTCTCACCTTTGTCTTTTAGTTGGTGAGTAGCCTCTGTGCGATAGGTTGAGGCTTCTCTAGTCGTTTGTGATAATGTTTTGCAAACGATCTAGCGGTTTTCCATCCTGCGTGAGCCAGGATCTGTTTCACGGAGATGCCTAGTAATCTGGCCTTAGAGACCATCGCTCCACGTGTAGAGTGCGATGTATATCTGGTTGTGTTGACTCCTGATAGTTTCAACACAGTCATGGTCCATCTGGCGAGGGTGTCCCTCGAAATACCCTTGTGTGGCTTAATAAAGCTCACCAAAAGCTGCCTTGAGTTTCTTATTGTTCTCGTCTTGGATATATATGTCCGTATTGCGGAGACTACACATAATTTTCGATCCTCTGTGAAACTAGTGACACTGATTGTCGACAGGGGATCACCTAAACGATTTGATTTCAACAAAGTTGTTAAATCAAACGTTGCTTCCTTGTTATCGATTTCAAGACCATTGAGCGACAGGGCGACTATAGTTTGGCCCCTGTGTCCTGCAACCAGCAGAAGAAGCAATGCTACTTTGAACCCTAATAGTTTAATGTCCAGGAACTTATTCTCTGGCCATTCTTTGAAGAGTTTAAAAACAAGAGATACATCCCAAAACCTATTATATCTGGGTTTGGGAGGGTTCCTCTGATAAATTGATCGTACAATCCAGCAAATAACATGGTGTTTACCCATTGTTTGTCCATTAATCCTAGGTAGGATTATTGATAGCGCACATCTGGCTGCATTGATAGCGCCATAACCTAAACCTTCGTCTTCTAAGAAACGTAGGAATCGTCCTACCTGGGATATTGTCGGGTTCATTGGCTTAACTTTCTTAAGTAAGCAATAAATATATGCCCCATTTCTTTAAATAGGTTGTATACATTTTCACTGTTCCCTTCCTCCACGCGTGAGATACCAACCGCTAATGGTCCCTGATGTTTCAGGTTTCCTCGGTATCTTGGGAAGAGTAGGCTGCTTTTGGCCGTCGAGACTAGTCTGGCTAGCCACGGTTGAGTGTCCCATTCGGGGACGATGAGGATGGCGTGTGTTTTGTCCATTTGTATCTTTCTGGCGACTTTGCTAATAATGGTAAAAGGGGGAAAAATGTAAAAGAAATGATCTTGCCAATTTAGTGAGAAGGCATCTATGTGCCATGCATTTGGTTCGGGGTGCCACAAAACATATTTGTCCAGTTTAAAGTTATTACGTGAAGCAAATAAATCTATATCCGGCAAGCCCCATGTGGCACAGATTTCTTTGAAAATTGATCGGTTTAGTGACCACTCTAAGTGGTCATGGAAATGGCGACTCATCTTGTCTGCAAGAATATTCTGCATACCGGGTATGTGTGTTATTGTTAACCAAACCTTAAACTTTTGAGCCCAATTCCAAATGAGTAGTGCCATTTCGTTACACTGTATTGATTTTGTACCTCCCATATTTCTGACATAAGCCATCGCCGTGGTGTTATCCGTAAGGATACGTACATTATGTTTCGGTACTTTAACAAGGCTTGTTAAACCTAAGTAAATGGCTCTTAATTCTAAAACATTAATTTGATCGGAAATTTCAGATTCTAGCCTGTTGCTACATCATTGCGATGTGCCCCCTAACCTTGCAGTGACGCGTCAGTTGTAACTGTAGTGTTGGGTTCACCCATTCTAATGGGATTGGGAGACTTATCAAAGTGACTTAGCCACCAAGAAATGTCGGCTAGTCCGTTCTCAGAAATAAACATTTTCTTTTCAAAATTACCCTTTGCTCGAGCCAAAGCTAGATTTTTATCAATTTCCAGGGACTTAACGTGTGTAACGTGTGCGCCGCCATATAAAATAGCAGGGCTGTACGAAATCATTATACCGATTAACACTGCGACCTCTCTTATCTTTGGCCTAGAAGTCTCTAACAGCTGTATCGCTGTGTCCCGAAACTTATCTTTCTTTTGTTGTGTAAGTGACACGGTCATAGCCGTTGTGTTTAAAATGAAACCTAGACACTTAAGCTCCTTAGTAGGAGAAAAAACGGATTTCTTATCATGTATGAAAAAACCCAACTTTGAAAAAAGTTGACATAAATCTTGAACGGCGAGCTCGCATTGTGTGAAAGATTGTCCCATAATGAAAGAATCATCAATGTATGGAAACATGCAATGACCAAGTTTTGCCATTTCTGAAAAAAATGGTTTCAACAACTTAGTAAAAAGGCGTGGTGCACACGCCAAACCATTTGGTAGGCAGGTAAATTCAAAAAGCTGCCCATTCCAGACAAATCTTAAATATTTGCGATCTAATTCCTGAATAGGTACGGTATAGTATGCATCTCTTAAATCTACACTCGCTAGCCAACACTCTGGGGTAATCAAATCGCGAGCTGTTTCTAAGGAAAACATTTTGAAATGTTGGTATTCACCGATTTCATTTAATTTAGTTAAATCTAAGATCATTCTTATGGTCCAATCGGGTTTAGGAGTGGAGAAAATATTTGAAATGAATTCACCTTTAGTATGTTTTACTCTTTTGATAATGCCTTTGGCTTCAAAAATCATGACCTGTTCATTAAATTTAAATCTGTCTTCAGAATTGAATTTATATGGAAAAGGTGCTCTTTTCTGGACAGGTAATTCTGTGAAAGGAATTTTAATGCCTTTAATAATACTAAGAACTTCTGGGTTTGTGGTTAATTGTTGCCATTGAAGTAAATAATTAGCAATTTTGCCAGCTTTAAACTTGCTTACGTCAGTTTGTGTTTCCTCTGTGACCACTTCAGGGCCAGGAGGCTGAATTGTTTGTGTGGCGTTTTCTACTTGTTCCCTGGTTTGGGGAACTGTGGTTTGGGAACAAAATCCCTTCTGTAACCGCGGTTGTCGTTCCAGTTTGAGGGTTGTCTGTCGCCTCGACCTCTTCCCCTCTGGTTGTATCCGAAGGATGGTCCGCCCCTGAACGGCCTTGCTCCTCGTCGGAAGCGAAAATCCGTCCGGCTTCGCCTGAACCCGAGGGGGTTTTGGAATTTACGGCCCTTCTGTTCCGTGTTCTTGGCACTCTTATTGTCTACTTCTACTTGCTTGTAAAGGTAGGCGAGCTGACCCCCGAACATTTTGGACTTGTCCAGAAGTTTGCCTTTGATGGGGGTAGGTCCCGAATACACCGTGTATTCTTTGCCGTCATTATCCGTCACTTTCTTTGACCGGGCGACTTCTTTGCCAGCGTCGGTAGTGACGGATTTGAACACGTTTTCGAACCTGCGATGTGTCATGTAGTTACTCGCCGCAGCGAGCAAGGCAATGCCCCTGTCCATTACACGAGCCAAAGACGAGAACTTATTCTCGGTTTGCATGCGGTTAGCGACCGGGATAATGGAAGTCAAGGACCCCAAAACTGCCTTATGGATTAAACATAGGGCAGTTTCATAGCGGCGACGTTCGTCTGACAGATGGATGCCAGCATCCATCTCCTTACAGACCGAAGCGGGGATACCTTTGATCCTGGAGATCTGTTCGGTCAATTTGTTAATGACCTCAGCTGGCTTGAAGGTGGTAAAGTGGCCATTTACCGTTTTCCTCATCATGGTTGTAGTACGAACCTTCTTTGCCTTCTTTTTTATAATTTTCTTTCCGACCTTAGCGCTGATTTTGGCGTAAACCCCAGCACGTTCCGTGTCAGAATCCAACTCTGTGGATGAGGAGTCCTCTGACGAGTCCTCTGACGAGTCTTTCTTTTTCTTTTTCTTCGATTTCTTAGATCGTTTAGCGTTAGCCTCCTTGGTGAACTCATCACCCGAGCTGCTCACTGTGCGGCGTTTCTTGCTGCGCGCTTTCGGTTTCGTAACCTCAGTGGCCGAAAGCGTATCTTCCTCGTCGTCGGAAAAATCTTCCCAATCCTCATCAGGGATTTGGGAAGGGCCCGCAAAGGAAAGAGCCTGGAATTGGCACATCTTTTCCTCCATCATTTTCGCCATCTTTTCCTCCCAATGTTTGGGTTGAGGTGGTTGGTCACTGTCCCGGTCGGACGTCTGGGCCCCGGGCTGTGGGGACGGCGGAGCCGTAGCAGCTGGTGACGAATCGTAATCCAGAGGGGCAATTCCCACGGCTGCCGCAGGCGGCCATGGGTTTCTGTAACGACAAAAGGGTGTTACTTAAACCGGAATCATCTTAACTACACAATGTGTAAACCAGTAAACTGGGTTGAGGTAAAGGTACAGAGTTACGTGTATTACGTTTCAGTACAGGCGTGAAGCTAAAGTTTGCCGTAGGTGCATGGTAACGAAACCAACCAAACGGGGGGAATCAATCCTTAGATCGCCCACTCTCTGTTCCGTTCCCGTAAACTTCTCCACCATCGCTACTACGATGCCAGCCAAGTTGAGCAAACATATTACGAAAGCTCGGAAGGTTACGCACGATAAACCGGTCTGTGGGGTGTCACTAGAAAAACACCATGAAAACCATCCCCCAACACATCCTCTTTTTAGGATCCGGGAGGATTTTCATAGGAAAGGAGCAACGCGGGTTACATTTACTCCTGTCTCAAATAACAGAGTGTCGATAGAACAAAGGGACTATCGGTCGTTTGTGCCAGCGGCACCCAGTGTTTATCCTCAAGTAAAAAACACGTACAAAGTCCAAAAGGGACCTGAGAAAGTTCTGAACTTTCATAATGTGATGCTATAAAGCATCATACACAGTTTAACCTAAGATTCCATTACTTACTTTGTGAATAAGTAGTCTTAGTAGATAAATCCTGTTGGAGCAACTCACAAACGTCCTCCCGTTGTGAGTCACTTATGCTAATTGCTGGACCCGGATGTGCTTCCTTCTCCCAAGCCTGCGGCTAGCCAGAGGCGGTATACCGAGGTAAAATATATATATATCTATATATATTTTTTAAAGAACTTATAGGAGAAAAAACATACTTAGTATTTACAAATATGTTTATTCTTTTCAACATTTCCCCTCAAATTATAACTTAGTTATCATTTTAGTCAACAAGTTGAGCATGATAAACAAGCTTTAAAAAAAAATTCATAACGGGAATGCTGGTGACTGTTATCCGCCACGCCCTCCTCATAACTTTATTTATTAGAAGTAAATTGAATCGGCTGAATCTGTTAACAGCCAGGATCGATATATGAGGGGAACCGATGGAGTCTGAAAAAAAACCCAGAAATTTTGTGGGAGGGTCATTGGACAGTACTAGAGTCACCAGTCACCACTACTCAGTGGTACCATCTCCCAACCCCAGGGTTTACTTTGGGAACAATTAAAGCATTTTTCGACCCAAAATGAATTGAGGAAATTAATAGGTTCAGAGAACCCTAACCCCCGCAGTGTGGCCAGCAGCATTACCTGGAAAAGCGTCTCGATGACGTCACTGACGGGATGCGTGCCCTGGAGCGTTGTGCCAGCCTGCTGTAGGTAGGCCGTCACGTCACAGCGAGACGCACCCAGCGGCACCTTGCTGGTCGCCATGTTCTTGACGGCCTCCTCCTTCAGCCGCGCAGTCTCGGTGAGCGCCTCCTGGGAGTCGTCCGAGGTACTCAGATCTAAAAATAGCTTCTCTACTTCTGAGTACGGCTCCTCCTCGAGGTCTCGGTCCAATTCTGCGGTGCACCTGCTGCGGGTTCCCGAGTCACCACCCGCCGCTGCCACTGGTGGTTGACCATCGTGTGCCTCTGCCTTTGTGAAGAACTTGTCGATTGGTCGTTGACTCACTGTGTTTATTCTTCGTCGGATGCCCAGGGTTTTCCTTGGAGGGTTCTTGGTATTTTGTGGATGCACTTGACTCGGGTTTCGGATTCCGTTAACTGTGAGTCCTGAGAGATTGCCATTTTGTACCATGGCGGATCCATTTACCAGCTTGTCCGGCTTGTGACTGGTGCTCGAATCACTGGATGTCGAGCCGGCTGTGCACCGGTCATTCCCACCTGAGGGAAGCTCTGTACTGTCCAAAGGTCCAGCTGTGGGAACACTGACACCATTAACCCCATATCGCTTCGTCTTCTGTACAAGCGCTAATTGCGTCAACTCAACACTTTGTGCTTCATCCACCAATTTAATGCCTTTATCCACCGAGCCGCCTCTCCGTCGCTTTGATATCGGCTCTGGCTGAGTCCCATTCACTAACACTGACCCGGTGGATGACCTCGATCGTCTTGCTGGTCGTGTCAAGTCAGCACCAGAAGAGGTTCGCTTCAAGGACCGACAGTTTGCTACTCCATTTGTGAGCAGTGGTTTGTTTTCTTTGCAGCCATCACCCTCTGCATCAAGTACTTTGCTGGTGATGCCATTCACAACACCTGGACCCGGAGACGGTGAGGCCTCACAAGCAACACCGACGACAGTTTCCACATCACCACCCGCCCCATTCACCATGCAGTTCGCTGTGGTCAGATGCATCACGGGTTCTTCACTCAGGGAGCTTGGTGCCTTCTCCTTCACTGTCACTGTGTCTAGCAGTATCTCTGTCTTGAGAGCAGGCCGTCCACCCTTTGGGACCAAGTCATCATCTAAGCAAACAGTTGTATCATCCAAACAGACAGTCGCATCATCCAGGCAGAGAGTAGCAGCATCCTGGACAGACAACTGCCCATCACTCGACTCGGGCATTACTTCTGCCCAGCCCTTGCGCCCGTTGTTCTTGCGGAACTTGTTAGTTTCGATGGCAGCATCCTGGACATAAGCCTGCACACACCGCAGCAGTTCGTGGGCATCATGCTGCAGGTTCCCCTCAAACATCGGGTTTAGTTGTCTGAAATGGAATGAGTTGCCCACTGTATAGGTCTGTAGCAAGTATAGGGGGCTAAGGTCATCTAAAGAACTCATTTACTTCATGTGCAGTCATATTCAGGACTCTCCAGAGTATGAAATTATGCATACTTTGTCAAAGACACCTTCATTATGAATTACCGACTCTGGATGAAGGCACAAAGGGAGAGCATGTATTCTGTTAGTACTACGTGACAAGGGCCACGCATCGAAATAATATCAGTTGAACAGCATTTTGGATAAACTTGTCAGTTTTCGGAAAAGATTCATTTAAACTGTTGAGTGAATCAATTATCCACCTTGAATATAGTTATTGCTGATTTCAAAAGGATTACTGTTGGAGCTATTGACCAGATGTTAGATTTCAGACACTAGGTGGCCATCACAGGCTTTCGTCCGTTCTCCATATTCCAAGTGGAACTTTAATACGTAAAAAAATAAATAGAATAATTGGAAGACGCAACATTAAAATATTTGGGAAAGCATAGATTTGAATGACTTATACATAATTCATTCTTCACATCAAAAGAAAGTGTTATTTATCAAATGTTCACTTTGACTAAAGTTACCCTGGTTTTGTAGGATTGGTCGTGGCGCTGTTGACTAGATGAGTGACAGACCAAGTGGCCTTCTCGGCTTTTAGCTTGCTATTTACTCTACGTGTCCCTATAAATAATCTTGAAGAATGCATCCTAATTGACGATGAAATGCAGGAATATTTTTTTGTATTTAATCAGAAAGGATTTATATGTCCTTTTACATCCAAACTACGTATACCAATATTCAATTACTTAAATAATAATAATAATAATAATAAATAACATCAGCAGCAATATTCTCATCAATATCATTAAAAATTACTATCTTTGGTTAAGTGGGGAAATTTAAACTAGACAATTGGCCTTGCTCATTCCACTGCTCCTTGGTCTATCCTGGTAATGCAGAGTGCCAGAATAGGGAGCGACAAGTACCAATTTCAAGTCATTGGTTTGACTCGGTTCGGGTTTGAACTCAAGACCTGCCTGTCGCAAATAAAGTGCGTGCTCAACTCATTTGTACACCTCCTCCAGCTGATCATCCACAATGTCACATCACTCCCCCATCCTCCCCTCGCACCACTCAGTCCCGGGCCTCGTTATGGCACTGAGTGTTGAGTGAGTGCTGAGTGCACGCAGGCACAACCTACTCTATCGTGTCCATCAGTTCATACGGTCTGATGGCCAGGTAGTTGGTCTCGCCCTTCTCGTAATTCGCCTCGACCTCCGCCATCTTCGAGAAAACCTGAATGGGATTCAATTAGAGTACAATTAGAACCAACCCCAAATTCCCCTCCCAAACCCAAGCTAATATTAGAAATCTCAAGTTCTATGAATTCTATTGAACAAAACCAGAAGACAACAAAACTACAAGTTTCATCTTAGTTACTGCATTTGCATGAGTAACCCATCAGCATTCATGGCCGAACCCAGGTGCTAAATTAGGAGTGAGTGCTTATTCGAATGACGGCATTTAACTTTTAGCCCCGTCTTCTAAATAGCTGCAATCTCCGATGAAAGCATAACACTTTCTAAACCAAAGCTGTACCTAGATATTATCCTACATAACCAACTTAGATACCGGTGCACCTATCAAGCATCAATTGCTGCACAGAATGGCATACTAAGTCAATTTAATAGAACATGTGGTGTCAGCATCTTGACATGCAAAGTTACTTTGGCATGTTTTCATTTCAAATATCTCCAAAGTTAGCCATTTATGAGTAAGGCAGATTATAACAATGAACATAACACAGAGTGAAGGCACGGCAGTGCAAGCCGCACATTCCGGTTCGCGGCCTCCTTCCTTACCTCCTGCAGGTTGTTGACGAGGGTCCATGTCAATATGTCCTCCTGCTCCTCTTCCGCCTCCTGGAAAGGAACAAGTCGTATATTTACACAACTGCCATTACTTCATATCTAACTGGACACCTCGACACGATACAGATATTGGTTTGGCGATACATTAACTAGGGAGTAGTTAATGTGAAAAATACGATGCTTGAAAGTGAGCAGAACGCGTGTTTTATTATGCACCATGCCACGAAACACTCATTCACTGAAAGTTTTCATAAGATCAAGCAATGCAAGCCATGGAAAACACTGCTGCTATAAATAGTATAGCACCATTGATGCCGAGATCTGAACATGACAGTCAGTATTTTATTTCCTAAAAAATGCATTAAAACACAGGGACAACTTTACGTCACAGGTGAAACATGACTTATGGAAAAGAATTACGCCTGTTTCACTGCTACAATTTTGTAGGTACCCGGTTCTACTTTCAAGTGGATGAACCGTCTTAAAATTGCATGTAGCCTTTCAAGGAAATAAGGTTCTTGTTCGAAATATTACATAATCATAATGTGGCATTTTGTGCCACACATGGATGATGCTCTCCATTGCTGCCACCGTGACTTGCAGCTGTGGTCCTAACTGCTTTTCTCTTAATTGTGGCTTAAAATTGGATGTATGTGGAACACAACTAGCCTAATTGGGATAAGTTGTAACCTATTTCAGTTTTGACCTCAGATTTCCCATATATTGGACCAGCATTGAAAAAGAACCCATATACTATGAAACTTTAGCTATGAATGGGTTGCAGTCGCTTATTGGTAAAAATGTGTGCATACTTATACAATGTAGGGAGTGAAACTTGTGTCGCTGTCTGGGAGCATGGAGATTTGTATAATAACAGGTGTAAACAAGTATCTCAGGTGTATCACACAGGTTGCTGTGTATACATTAGCAACGTGCCCCAAAGGCAAGTTATGACCAACATGCCACAATCAAATATGGCGGCTGGAACAGACATGGACTGGTAATGTGGCTATCTGGTATGTACCAGAGATGCCACTGCCCGGATAGCACCTAGACTGCTGGACACCAACGGGTCACAGCCACCGGACCAGGCGCTGCCTGCCTGCTTACTGAGCAGCCTGTGTGAGCAAGCATTGTGTGGGTGTTTGTGTGGGTGTTTGTGTGGGTGTTTGTGTAGGTGTTTGTGTGTTCTAGCTTCCTCAAGTCGAGTGCGGGTTCAGAAGTGGTTTGGATTGGCTAAGCAGGGTATGGTTGTGAACACCAGAGGTGCCAGCATGTGAGAGAATAGCACTTACCTCGCCGATGGTGTGCAAAACCTCACGGTCCTCCTGTGTGATTTTGATTTCGGCTGAGAGACTGGCAACTTTGGCGACAAAGCCGGGTGTGTGACGCAACACTTGGATCACACTATTCAGGAAACAGGTATTACCTGAAACATAGCGAAACAGCACAAGGGTATGGCACAGGTACATATAAACAAAGACATGCACCAGTAAGTGACTCGTGTCAGTTCTGTGAAAGTGATCAGATATTAGATTCAGCATTGTTCGCATGGTGTGGAGCGGTTTAGAACTGTTCAATTCATGATATTCACCAGATCCTTTTGAACTGCGCACCGATTCAGTAGAGCGTGGGCCTCGCGTGCGGGGATCGGGAGTTCGGTTCCCGGTCGAGTCAAACCAATGAGGTATCAAATTTATAATTGTCGCTTCCTAGCCTGACACTCAGCATTAATAGGATAGAGCAAGGACTGGTTAGCTCAGTGTCAGGATAATGTGACTGAATGGGATATCGGGCTATGGTGCTGGCATAAAGTCACCATGAGTGCGCCCTGTCACAAGTCTGCACCCGTCCCGGTATGACCTTAGATGTTGCAAGGACGTAAAACTCCAACAACAAACCAACCCGATCCTTTTGTAGGCTAGGGACACTGACCGCGCACAGACAAAGTGGTTACGTGAATCATGCGCAACTGCTTGTTTTTTTGGGGGGTTTTGCGTCCTTGCAACATCTAAGGTCCTATCAGGACGGTTATGCACAATCAGTTCACCCTGCAATTCGATTGGTGCTACAGATTTACATTTGACAGTGACCACAGATTGACATTGTCATTATCAGGGTTCACACACATGCGAAGAATTCAAGACTATTTACATTTGAATTTATTCCGAAATCACCATTCGGAATGGCGATTTCGAACTAATTTAGATCATTTGGGACAGCTTAATGGAATTCAAGGCTTTTCCCAAGACTAATTGTACATGTTATAAGTAACATGCGTAATTCTCGGCGGAGACTGGACGAGATGATGCCGCCACCTTGAGGAATATAATTTAGTTCCTGACCAACTCGATAGGTGGCGCCATTGACCTGAACTCTGCCGAGATGTGTACGTTATCTGCAGCACCAGTGCAAAAACGCCCAGAACCATCGCAGCTGTCGTCCGCCTAACTTCGACCCGACTTTCTGTAACTGTAACTGAGTGGAGCGCCGGCATTGTACAGGCTAGTTGACTTTCTTACACGGTCACATGAGCTCCTACAAACTTCTTATGGTCACATGTCCTACATGAGCTCCGAATTTGACCCATGTTTGACAACTACTATATACGAATTTGACTACTACACAGCTGCAACTATAACTTCACACAGACCAGGAAACGGGACTGACAGCGAAGCTCAGTTCTAAGGGAAGTACAATTATTACTTAGTATTGTGTGTTGTGCTGCTGGAAAGTTTGGTAGTTGTGAAACTGACATTTTTGTGCTGCCGGTGGCCGGTGTGGCATTGAAGCAGGACTGCATTGGGAGTGAGAGTATATTTTTCCCAAAACATTATATTGTAGTGCCACCTTGACCATCGCAGCACCTGTTCGCGTGACATTGACACGACTTTCTTAGACAACTGCAGCTACAACTTCACACAGACCACGAAGAAGGATTGACAGTTCTAAGGGAAGTACAAATATTATTTAGTATTGCGTGTTGTGCTGCTGGAAAGTTCGGTAGTTGTGAAACTGACATTTTGTTGTGCTGCCGGTGGCCGGTGTGGCATTGAAGCAGGACTGCATTGGGAGTGACAGTATATTGGAGTCCTAATGTAGCATGTTACTGTTGCATTCTGTGTCACCTTCTCGTACAGGAGAATCAAAAAGTTCACTACTTCAACATACCAATGTCTAAGTCGCTGTCGGGTCGCTGTGACATTGACGCAAAGCGCCATTGTGTGTCGGTGTACCCGTGGTCAAATATATATATTCATCTATATGTGTCAAAAAACTTTTACGCCACGATAACCACTGCAACTACACACAAACTAGACAAAAGGATTGATGCGAGGCGGAATTCTAAGGGCAGTACAAATATTACCTATTTATTGTGTTTTTCTGCTGCTAGAAGGTTCTGTGGTGTGTGACTGACATTTGATGTACTGCCGGTGCCGGTGTCACATTGAAGAAAGGCTGCATTGGGGTTGACAGCTTTCTTTCTAGAACCATCTCCACTACGTAGAACCATCTAGTCCTATAACCATCGCAGCTTCAGCCAGCATATATATTTGACAAAAACGTTTTATGATATCATCTTTACTTTCCCTTACTCATTAATTTCTCTCTGCCGGGTAGTCTTCATTCGCCCCAATTTTATCTGACATTTTACATGACGCCATTTATACTACACCATTGGACTCAATTACCGGCATTTTAGAACACATGATATATTTTGTCATTCATTTATTCTTCCCAAAACTCCTTTATACCGGAGTACTATAATTATTATACATTATTTATTACATTATACACATTATTCTCTGCCGGGTTACTCTTCACTTGATGCCATTTATCTGACATTTTATCTCACACCATTTATCTTACCTCGTTCTACTCAATTACCGGCTTTTATAAATTGTGCTACCTATCTTAGGAGCAGACAAAACCTACCGAATCACATTATCGACGACAAACCATTACAGGAACGAACGCACCTGCCGTCCCTAATATCGACCAGCTTTCCTGTCAACATGCCTACAGCTAGGAAGACGACTAAAAAGACAGGCAACAACAAGCAGAACAAGGCGCCCAAAAATCGTGGACGTCCAAAGCTCATAAATGAGAGCAAAATATTCAGTGAGGACGACACTGACGATACTTATCAGTCAACCATGAAAGAAAAACCGTCTATGCCTGAAAATGCATCGGCCACCTCACAGCCAATAAGCAACAACGATGAGCTCATCAAAGCCATGCAAGCTGCGATGGCAGAACAGATGCACGACTTCGAAGCAAAGATGGTCGCCAGAATGGACGCACTGGAGACTGGCAGGCACAAGAAAAAACACATGGTCACCCATATCGAGACATCGGATACTGACAGCGACAGTGACTGTGCCGGCGCTTGTGCGCCGATGGTGAGCCGGCGCCAACCACGGCACCAACAGGAGATACCAACCTTCAAACCCATACCAGCACCAAGGAGGAAACCATGCATCCCCACACATGCCGAAAAACACCAAATATATGATGACACACAATACGATGACTGCTGCCAAGAACCCGAAGCGGCACGCATGCAGTCAGCTAGGCTCAACAGGGACACATCAAGCAACGAACACACCGTGCCATCAATGAACTCTTAGCTGCCGCTGGCTCCGCCATCGGAAAGAAAAAAAGGTAAATCCGCATTACTGCCACATTTATTTGTAACTCGCGGGATTAAGAGGGAGAAAGTCGCAGTCGGCGAAGCCACGTTCGCAGAGTACATGGGCTCCCTGTGTAAAATGATGAAGGTGGTTGAGGTGCCCGTCTCCTGGAAAGACCCCCTGCTCGAACACCTCCACCAGCTGACGATCATGGCGTGTGACTGGGAGTGGCAAACATGCCGCTCCTGGTCAGAACAGGTCTTCGCCATGATTGATGACGGACAACTCCCCGATGGCTGGAATGACCAATACGCCATTAAAGATCTACAGCGGGACGCCTATGCTGTTGGCTTTCGCCTACCGGCCCGCAATCAACACCGATCAACAAAATACAACTTCAATCAGTCACGCATGGCCGGGAACACTCCCAACAACCAGCCTAGTTCCAGTGGGAACCCATACAATTTCACAAGGAATCACTTCAACCGTGACACCGATGGAAAGCCCTGCCACCAATGGAACTGGGGGATCGACTGCGGGTTCAACTCTAACCATGGGGAGCACCCTGATAAGAAGATGCATGTTTGCGCTTGGTGTGCCAATAAACACCACCGCGCAAACATGCGCCGCGAGAAAGACTGCATAAATAAGCAGAGATTCACAGACAAGAAATCGGGCCAAACCAGTGGTTCAACAAACCAACAACCCACACAGGGTTTTTGAGAAATGGCTCCACGAAAAATACCGACAACAGACACGTGGAGCCCAGATCTACTACGTTAACAACAACGGCCGTCCTAACAGGAGGATACGACAGCTGCACCGACATTGGTGCGACAGATGCAGACATGCTTGGCATTGGGCAACAAGTGACACCTGTCACCGAGACACACCCTCCGCCTACCCCAGTCGAGTATAGTGCCACACTCGACCGCATTTGGCCTCACCCACGACATGACATGTGGGTGGGTCATCCTGAATATTTTCAAATATATAACAACGTCAGGCGTACGGCGCTACCAAGCTACATGAAGGCCAGGGTCCCAATACGATCAGGACTTAATATTTGTGCCTGGAAGAGCACCCTGGCGGACTATCATGATCGGCAGGTAATCGAGTTCCTAGAATTTGGCTGGCCTGTCGATTATACCAGCGATGCCCCTCCTACCAATACAAACAGCAACCATCGTGAAGATCCTGCACATACCACCTACATCAAGAAATACGTAGAGACTGAACTCAGCCATGGGGCACTACTCGGCCCCTTCAAGGAGCCACCCTTCACCCCCTGGTCTCAGACGAGCCCGATGATGACTCGCCCGAAGAAGAACACTCCCGACAGGCGCGTCATCGTCGACCTTAGCTGGCCAAAGGGGGCTAGTGTCAACTGTGAAATACGGAGAGGATACTACCAAGGCCGTCCCAGCTCCTATTCCCTACCCAATGTAATGAATGCTGCTGATGAGGTGGCTAGGCTCGGTCCTGACTGTCTTCTTTGGTGCGCCGACCTTGCACGAGCCTAAAGGCAGCTCAGGACCTGCCCCCTCTCCACCCCACTCCTTGGCCTCACTTTCGAAGGGAAATACTACACTGATGTCACCCCACCTTTTGGCTGCCGAACTTCAGCTATGGCATGTGCCAGAACTACGAATGCTGTTGTATACCTGATGAGGAAGAAGGGCCACTTCACACACTGCTATTTAGACGACTTTGTCGGGGTGGCACCAGACAGCAGCAGTGCGCACTCAGCATATAACGACCTCCTCGAGATAACATCAAGACTTGGACTAGTTTTATCCCCTGAAAAATGCCACCCACCCGATAAAGAAATAGAATGGCTCGGTTTCAACATATCTGCACAAAAAATTACAATTACAATCCCCCAGGAGAAGCTTGATGACATACTTCAAGAGTGCTCGGCTTGGATGGACAAACAAAAAGCAACCAGAAAAGAACTTCAGAGACTTGTTGGCAGGCTACAACATGTTGCCAAATGTGTAGCGCCTGCGAGACGATTTATGTCTCGGATTTTTGCATGCCTACGTGATGCACCATTCTATGGGAGGCAAGAAATCACTGACGAACTCCGGAGTGATGTCACATGGTTCCTTCAGTATGCCACGGACTCAAATGGAATCGTGCTCCTCAAGGCCGATGACAAGCCACCTTGGGTCATTGAGTGTGACTCCTCTATGCATGCTGGAGGAGCCTTCTCGATTTCTAAATACTACTCTGAGACCTACCCAGAGCCTATCACAAGAAGACACACCAACATCGCCCACCTGGAGGCCATTAACCTGATAGTGGCACTTAGGACTCTTGCACCCAAGAGACCTGAGGACTATACGATTATTATAAATACGGACAATTCAGCCAGCCAGCATGTCCTGGCATCAGGTGCAGGGAGAGACCGGGTCCTTACTGCATGTGCCCGCGAGATATGGCTCTATGCAGCCACTCACAACTGTAATGTTGAAATCATTCATAAGTCTGGCAAGGAGCTGGTTCTTGCAGACGCTCTCAGCAGGCGGGCGCTTCAACCATTGGCACACCAAAAATCTACACAAATGACGAAAGACCTTAACCTAGTTGAAATTAAAGTCAAATTCGATAATATCTTTACTGCAAATCTGTGATTAACCTGGAACCCTCGTATTTAATTGGCTCTCTGGTCCCAGGTTACTCCGACGAACTCCACGCCAGGATACTCGAGGTCTACTTCGCCGGGCTAGCGTCTGGCACCTGGAGGAACAAGGCTGTACAAGCCAAGAAGTATCTCCGCTTTGCCGCCCTGCACGAGGTCAACCCGCTAGCGCCATCGCAGTATGACATACTAGCCTACACTCTACACCTTAAAGACACACTCTTAACGCCAGGAGTAGTTATGAATTACATCAGTGGTGCGAGAACTTGGGTCCTACTCTTTGGAGGTTCCCCCACGGGCTTTGACACATATCCAATGGTCCTAATGAAAAAAGGGGTGCAACGCCTGTCACGCCACACACCCACCCAAGCCGCACCATTGTCTCCATCCAATGTCGAAAAAGTTGTTACCTACCTGTTATCAGCCGGCCCCAACGCAGCAGTACTCATCGCCGCTATTCTTATGGGATACTACACCCTTCTCAGGCAGGGTAATCTACTCCAGAATATCTCACCTAATGACCCGGGCCACGCCCTTAAGATGAGCGATGTCATAAGAACACGCGACGGGCTCACAGTTACAGTCAACTCCACCAAGACCAGATGGAGAGATGATCAACGGTATGCTATCTCCATACCACCGGTAACTGGTTCCGCCTCTTGCCCAGTGGCTGCCTGGGACTGCTACGTACGGTCCCAGCGGCCACCTTCTACAGGCCCAGCCTTCATCCTGCGTGGAGGAATGCCCCTCCAGGCACACACCCTGCTAGCGGCCCTCCGCATGGCGCTCTCGGCCTCTGCTGTCCCTGATGCAGACTCTTATACCCTCCACAGCTTGCGTAGGGGTGGTGCCCAGGCCATGGCGGCGGCAGGTGCGTCCCTCGAAGAAATTATGGGCCTTGGTGCCTGGACCTCCTCCGCTGTCCACACCTACGTGCCTCGAGACTTGGTTGCTGCCGGGCCTCGAGCCCTCCCTTTAATTGGCTGAGGGCTCGATTCCCGCGGTGCTGGTTCCTGTCCATTGACTTCAACTAAACTGTAACTGAAATTCTGAAGATTAAAAAACCCATTATACCAACTTTGTCTCCGTTCTGTGAATTGTACATGTTATAATTAACATGCGTAATTCTCGGCGGAGACTGGACGAAATGATGCTGCCACCTGGAGGAATATAATTTAGTTCCTGACCAACTCGATAGGTGGCACCATTGACCTGAACTCTACCGGCGAGATGTGTACGTTATCTGCCTCACCCGCGCAAAACGCCCAGAACCATCGCAGCTGCCGTCCGCCTAACTTCGACCCGACTTTCTTGCCCACCCACCCACACCAATAACATAAAAGACAATTGATAGGGCTGAGGGCTCGATTCCCGCGGTGCTGGTTCCTGTCCATTGACTTCAACTAAACTGTAACTGTGAAATTCGGAAGATTAAAAAACCCATTATACCGACTTTGTCTCCGTTCTGTGAATTACCAAAAATAATTAAATTCAAGGCTTTTCAAGGCCTTGAAATGGGACAAATGAAGTTCAATACTTTTCAAGACTTTCCAGGCCCCGTACAGACCCTGCATTATCTAATAAAAAAAGGTTTAAAATCTTTTATATGAATAAAGTAGAAAAAGCCCAAATAAACTTTTACAACAGATTATCTAAAAACAAAAGTATTTACAACCAAGCATGGATTCGGCTTCAATGCTTTCTGTATATATAATTTAAATAATCTAATGTACAATGGCACACAAATTTAGGATGTTTTAAATTATTAAAAATATTATAAGATTAGATATTTCCTGAGCTCAGTGTAACTTCGCAATGAGTGGACGCCACATGGCATCACTAGGTGAGAACTCACCCAGGTTGTGCAGGCTGGCCACACAGGGGGGTGGGCTGGAGCCTGCATCCTTCCCACTGCAAACAAAGAGCAGGTTAAGCATTCCTCATTACAAAAATACTAAAAGAATTGTCTAGAAACTGAAGATTAAAAAAAATTAGTTTCTGTGATATATTGCATGACATCAATTTTATTAATAAACTATAAATTATTTTGTATGGTTGCTTTTGTATGGTAGCCATTCATAGATTTGTCATTAAAAGAATGTAATAATACATGCTTATATTAAGAATAGCATGCACAAGTTCTAAATGTATACATGCTAAAGAGGGGTTTCCAAACATCCCTAAAACACACGCACATTGTGCCTTTAGTAACAGTGCCACCGCCTGAATTGCTACAATGTGATCCGTACCCACCCTGGTGCCAAGCTGTGTGCTTATGACCTAGTTTGGTATCGCACACGCCCCCTTCCTACTATCACTAGAGCCACAACTACATCTAGAACGACTCACAGGGTCCGTCCACATGTGAAGATATGGAATTCAAGGCTATTTCAAGGCTTTTCATGAAAAACAACAATGGCAAATGCCGAATTCAGACAAATTAGATCAGTGGGGACAGTTTAATGTTGGTCAAGGCTTTTCAAGACTAATTACCCAAAATAGGTTAAATTCAAGGCTTTTCAAGGCCTTGAAATGGGGCAAATGAAGTCTCAAGACTTTTCGAGACTTTCAAGCCTGCACAGACCTCAAAATGAAGCATGTGACCTACTTGCTGGTTGCCGCCACCTCCTTGCCGTTACTCTTGCCAGTGAAGTTGAGCTGCTTCTGTACACCCAGCACTTTGCCAGCTTTCAGGCCCTTCAATGAAAGCCGACCGGGCTTTTTCGCTGGAGACTTCTCAGACTTTTCAACTTTCTCAATTTTCTGTAGGTGAGTAGATATTAATTTCTATAAATTAAACATTAGAACAATATTACATAATTCAGCATGTTGCAGAACAATATTAGATTGCATCTAAATAAGGCAGGTCCAAACATCATAATTTACTAAACAATCGTTTACATGTTTGGTATGACCTACAAAAACTTGTCATCAGAATGAATAATCAGGATATAAGTTGTTATTGGAGCGAAGAAAAGAAAAAGCTTAAATCAATGAAGAGATGGGTGATAATATTCACCACAATAACACAATGCTCTCCAAGCACAATCTGTAATGATTGGGCACAGGCATGGTGCTAAGTCTGTGCTTGACCATCAGTGTATGAAACATGACCCCAATGTAGAGGGACCAAACACCGGCCACCAACAGGCAGGGATACAGTCAATTGCTTCACATTTTCCGGCAGTTTTCTGATTAAACTAGGCAATACATGGATAGAATATGTAGAATTGTTCAAATATTTGTGAAATAAGATATGCGAAATTATGGCGATATTTCTTCCCTGATTAAAAGTACAAGAGGATTGGTGGGTGGGTAAATTTCTCGAAGAGTTCTTCATTAATATTTCCATAGATGTTTCAGGTGCTGGACTTTGGTGAAGGTGTTGCAATTTGTCGACAGTTCCGTGAGTTTCCGCCAGTTGCAGACTGGATGAGACATACCTTGACCTTTCCTGCATTGCCATTGTTGACGCGCTGCAGCAGCTCAGGCCAGTCCTCCTTTTCCCACGTCTTGAGGTGTGGAGAGCGAATCAACACAAGGCTTTTGAGGCAGCGTGCCTCGAGATTGAGGAAAAGGGCACCATCACGCTCCAAGCGGAGCCGCTTACACCCGGACACGCTCTCCGTCAACATCTTCAGGGACTTGTCTACTTCAAGCTTCTCCTTGTAGAATTTCACACAAGTCTGCACATGGAAAATACATTGTCGCTATTTTAGGTGAATTGAACTGAATACATCCGTTAGTTGTCATTATCATTATTTGTAAGTTTTGTTGCTTGGTGGTATATAGTATAGTTATACGAATCTTACCTGGGTACATATGATGGATAACTGTTGTTTTCCCGAGGTACAAGCCTCGGATAGTTGTGGGCTAGGGAGATTGTTTGTTTGTTGTTGTTTTACGTCCTAGCAACATCTAAGGTCATATCAGGACGGGTACCGACTTGTGACAGTGCGCACTCATGGTGACTTTATAGTGCTGTCCCACTGGGAAACCAGGCCGCCGGCACCATGACCTGGTATCCCACTCAGTCACATTATCCTGACACTGAGCACACCAGTCCTTGCCATATCCTAATAATGCCGAGCGCCTGGCTAGGAAGCGACAAGTATCAATTTTAAAGTCATTGGTTTGACTCGACCGGGACTCGAACCCACGATCTACCAGCACGGGAGACGGATGCTCTAACTCATTCGGCCATCCCGTCTGGTCTGGGCTAGGGAGAAGGAAGCACATCCGGGTCCAGCAATCTTTACATACTTATTTTGGATAAAAGATGATTTCGAATTCTATGGATACTATTATGTTTTTGTTTCGGCACAAGCGAATGTTATAGTCGTGGCAGGGTTGGGTTGGCGGGCCCTAGCCCACGACTATCCGAGGCTTGTACCTTGGGAAAACAACAGTTATCCATCATCTGTACCCAGGTAAGATTCGTATAACTATACTATTTTACCTCGGTACTAAACCTCTGGCTACTCGTAGGCCAGGGAGACTTTTATGTATTCTCATTTTTTATCCTTTACTATTCTTTAACAACAATGTCTTAATAGCAAAATAAAATTTTGTGTTTCTCACCCATCTTTTTAGTTGGTGAGTAAGCGAGTCGCCAGGCCGCTTGACATTTCTAGTCATTTGCTGTAATGTTTTGTAAACGATCTAGCTGTCTTCCTGCCAGCATGTGCCAGGATCCTCTTCACTGAGATTCCTAACTGTCTTGCTTTAGAGACCATGCCCCCCCCCCCACCCCCCTCGTTGAGTGGGATGCATAGCGTCCAGTGTTGACGCCCGCCTCCTTAAGCACCTTAATGGTCCTTCTTACGAGTGTGTCTCTCGAGATAGCCTTATAAGGCCTAATAAAGCTTATCAAAAGCTGTCTGGAATTACGTATTCCACGTGTCTTGGAGATATACGCCCTAATGGCTGACACTACACAAATACGCCCATCCTTAGGAAAACTATTTAGATGTACAGTGGACAGTGGGTCCCCTGTACGGTTTGACTTTAGCAATTGGTCCAAATCGAACGTTACCTCCTTGGCATCTATCTCTAGTCCATTTAGAGACAATGCCACAATTGTTTGGCCTCTGTGGCCTGTAACTAGCAGTAAAAGGACCGCTAACTTAAATCCTAGTTCTTTGATTGATAAATGATTATGACTAGGCCATGACTTGAAAAGCTTAAAAACTACAGACACATCCCAAAACCTATTATATTTGGGTTTTGGTGGGTTTCTCTCATAAACTGACCTAAGAAACCAATGCACTATTTGGTGCTTTCCAACTGTTTGTCCATCTATCCTCGGTAGAATGATTGAAAGTGCACATCTTGCTGCATTAATTGCTCCAAATCCTATTCCTTCATCTTGTAGCATTCTTAGAAAACACACAATCTGAGCTATTGTAGGCTTTAATGGCTTAAACCCCTTAATTAAACAATGATGTCCCCATTTCTTTAAGTAACTTGTATATAATTTAACCGTGCCTTTCCTCCACGCATGAGAAATGAGCCTTTCCTGTGCAATTTTGTCGAGGCCAAATTGTTCCAAATGTTTGTTTCGAAAGGGAATGCCAACGTCTCCGTGTGTTGTTAGCGGCCCTTGATGTAGATTTCTCTTGGCCCGTGGAAAACTGAGTGCGTCTTTCGCTTCCAATGCCACTGCCGCTAGCCATGGTTGTGTGTCCCACTCTGGTACTATTAGTACTGCGTGCGAACGATCCATCCTGATCTTCCTGGCCACTCTGCTGATGATGCTGAATGGTGGGAATATGTCATTCCAAATAAGAGAAAACGCATCCACTCGCGAGGCCTCTGGCTCGGATGCCAAGATACGTATTTTTGTAACTTTTTGTTGTTTCGTGATGCGAACAAGTCAATTTCTGGCTTTCCCCATTTCTGACAAATATAATCGAAAATATTGGGATTCAACGACCATTCCAAATGATCATGGAAATGTTGACCTTTCCTGTCAGCCAAACTATTCTTAGTGCCTGGGATATGTGCTACTGTTAACCATAATTGCAGTTCCTGTGCCCAGTCCCAAATTTGTTTGGCTAATCGGTTACATGGTTTGGACCGCGTTCCGCCCATATTCCGAATGTAAGCCATGGCTGTTGTATTATCTGTTAATACTCATACAGGATTTTTAGGTATGCGAACTAGGCTCCGTAATCCCAAATAAATTGCTCTGAGTCCTAGTACATTAATGTGATCGGAGATTTCATCTTCCAGCAACCGTCCACCAGTTGCCTGTTGGTCCCTATGAGCTCCCCCATCCGTCTAATGACGCATCAGTCGTCACTACATTATTGGGTTCTCCCATTCTAATACGATTAGGTGAACTATCAATGTGTGACAACCACCACAAAATGTCTTGTAAGGCTTCTGGCGAAATTGTCATAGGGCGTTAAACATTTCCTATAATGTGAGCCAATGCTAAGTTCTTATCTATTTCTAGTGATTTGATATGGGCTTTACAATATAGAAAAGCAGGGGCATATGCTATCATAATTCCTATCAGTACTGCGACCTGTCTTATCTTTGGCCTACTTAACTGTAATAACTGGTTAACCGTTGTTGTGTACATATCCAGTTTTTGATGTGTTAATGAAATGGTCATGTCTATGGTGTTAATGAATAAACCCAAACACTTTAACTTCTTTGTAGGTGTAAATACTGATTTAGTTTGATGTATGTAGAAACCTAAACTGTTAAATATATCACATAGCTGGTCTACTGCTGTCTAACATTCCCATTGTGTTTGTGCAACAATGAAAGAATCATCAATATACGGAAACATAATGTGTCCTTTCCTAGCCATATGGGAGAAAATGGGCTTGAGCAACGTTGTGAACAAACGCGGGGCACACGCTAAGCCATTCAGCATACAAGTAAACTCATAAAGGTCTTCATTCCAGCAAAACATGAGAAGTTTCTGATCAGGTTTATAAATCGGCACTGTATAGTATGCATCGCTGAGATCCACACTAGCCAGCCAGGAGTCTTGCGTTACCAAGTCTCTAGTCGTTTCTAGGGAAAACATTTTGAAATGTTGATACTCGACTAATTGTTAAGTCCAAAATCAGTCTAATCTCCCCATTTGGTTTGGGTCTGAAAAAAATATTCGAAATAAATTTGCCAGCCAGATGAAGCACTGGCTCAATAATGCCTTTTTCACAAAATGTAAGGACTTGTTCATTCAAAGCCTCCCTTTCGGCCAAATCAGACCAGTAGGGAAAAGGTATACCATGTATTGGTTGTTCCATTAATGGGATTCTAACCCCTTCAACTAGGCTAAGGATAGTCTAATTATTAGTAATATTCATCCATTCCTTTAGGCAATTATTAATATTCCCAGCCTTAGAACCGCTTACAGGAGTTTGTGTTGCGACCTCTACTTGTTGCCTGGGCGGAGAAACAGGTTCTGCGGGGTGAACTCCCTCTTGAAGGGCCTGTTCCCCTCGTTCCACCCGAACGACTGCCTCTGACCCCTTCAGCTGGCCTGGTAGCCATAGTCGGTCCCGAATCGGCCTTCTCGATGTCCGGTTCGGCGATTTCGAAAATCCTGGCGGATCTTCTTGAAGCGGGTGGCATTCCCGTCGGTTCCCTTCTTTTTGTCTGCCTCCATGTGTTTCACACACTTCGACCCCGTCCCAACTTGCTTGAACAAGTATTGCAGCTGGCCCCGAACATCTTGGTTTTATCTAAGGGCTTGACTTTAACCGGCTTGGGGGCAAGGAAAAGGGTATATTCCTTGCCGTCATTGTCCATGACATTCTTCGAACGCGCCACCTCCTCGACGGCGTCGGTACACACCGCCTTAAAGTTTAAGTAGGTATCCCAAGTGCCTTGCCAATCCACCAATAATCTGTGTGTGGAGCCTTAAAATTCATTATTTTCAATCTAAAGCAAAATAAAGATCTTTTTTTTTCTTAAAAAAAAAGAAATTAATCATGATTCTTAGCAATGCACGGTGTGAAGGCACAAATTTGAGACAAAATAAATGTTGGCTCTACTTAATAATTGAATGCTAAAGTTGTTATGCAATGTGACATAAACACACTGCCCACACACACACATCCACACACAGGGTTTGAAAACATTATTTTTTTAAAACATTCATGTCTATCAAATTGTATTGTATATAATGTAAACAGAAAGAGCATATTGAAGGTAGTACAGTGTGAAAATTTCATGCAATTATCTTGTATGGTTGCTTTTCTGTACCATTTTAAGCCTGCTCAAAGTTGGGCATTTCCTTTTACCGGATTTTATCACTTGTCAAATTGAGCTCTGGACCATTTTAAACCTATTTTTTAAAGCTTTTCCCAAGCATATGTAGTCCTGAAAAAAAATAGCAGTGACAAAACTCATCACTAGGTTAGGGATAAATCAGAATAATTTAATATGGGTGCCAATTTTTTCAACAACCAAGCCCCCAAAAGTGGTCCAAAGCGAAATTTGGAAATTGGTGAAATTAAGGAAATTGTTATTTCGCGCATCTTTGAAGATGTATATCTTGAAATGTAACCACATCAGACCCCTCTATCTTTTTATTCTCATTGTATAGGCCATGGATTTGAAGGAAAAAATACAGGAAACTGATAGGGTGGTTACTTAAAATTGTTGGGGCCATCAAAAATGCTATCTTTACAGTTTTGGGTGGGACCAATTAAGTAACAACCTAAAAAAAGTCCATATCTTCTTTAATATAAGAGCGATTTTCACAAATGAGGTGTCATTTTATTTCAAATTAAATATACTAACAGATGAAATACATTAAATCAAACTCCAAACTATTTTTTTAAATCACTTGGGATACCTACAGTTAAAGACATTCTCAAAACGTTGATAAGACAGGAAATTACTGGTGGCAGTCAGCAGCGCAATTCCCACGTCCATCTCTCCACAAAGTGAAGAGAACTTGTCCTCGGACATCATCCGATTCGCAATCGGAGTAACAGCTGACAGAGCCGCAAGGACACCTTTGTGCACTGTATGCCTCAAACTTTTTATGCTCCTCATTCAGTTTGACGTCAGAATCCATCTCTTTGATGGCCGACTCGGGGACGCCCTTATTCTCGCCGCGAACTGCTCCGCCAGCTTGGTAATCACGTCTTTTCGACTTTGATCTTCTTGACCACCTTGCCACTAATCTTGCCATACTTGCCAGGCCGTTCTGTGTCCGATTCTGTATCGGTGGTGGTCGAGTCAGATGAGGAGTCCGAGGAAGAAGACTTACTCGTCTTCTTCTTCTTGAACTTACTCTTCTACTTGGTCTTCTTCACCAAAGGCTTATTACAGGCCCTGGTGAAGTCATCTCCCTCAGATGAGTCGGCCTTCTTCTTGCGCTTGCCTCTTCACCACCTCTTCATCGGATTCCTCTCCAGATGAATCCCGTTGGTCGGAGAAATCCTCCCAGTCGGAATCGTCCGAAAACACTGGATGCTTCGGCCTAGCTTGATGCGGCTTCTCGAGGAGCAACTCGTCAAGCTTCAACTGAACTAACCATGCAACTCGTTCATCTAGGTCAGCGGGGCCCGGCTCGGGAGATTGTTGTGGCAACCTTTGGCCCGTTACCGGTGCACCATCATCTTCACTATCGATGGGTGCCCCCCACCTTACTGCGCTTCGTAGCCATTGCACGTCTGTAAAAAATAAAAAATCACAAATTAGGATCTTCAACAGCGGACGTGAGACTAGCAAACAATCAGTTATTAGCCAGACAGTGGTATTAAATCCATATTTAAACCGGCTTTAACACAGGCATGCATTTAAATTTGTGTCAGTCCTAGGTAAACGGCATGGCAAACCAACCAAAACCAAATGAGGGGTAGGGACCAGTGTAGTGGTACCCTCCCACACTCTCTGTCCAATAAACTTCTCCCACCTATGGCTTTAATGGCCAACAAATTGGAGAAAATGCTACGGGACTCGGAGGTACGCCTCAAAAAAGTTGGGAAGTCTTACAAAACCCAGGAATAAATCCTAACAATGTTAGTGGCTCCAAGCAAACATCTCTTCGTTCAGCAACGGGCGGCATAAAAACAAAAGAACAATGGCGGCATTGGTTTAATGATGTTACAACACATCGCCAATTACCCGTAATAAAGTTTAAAAATCACATTCAAGTTCCCAAACTTGAAATAAATGACTGCGAACATAAACCATACCAAAGTATGCCGTCAAAAATGAAACAAACCTGGTTGGTTCAGTCGTAATGTAGAAAACTGCAGGATCTACTCAACAAACGTCCTCCTGTTGCGAGTAGATTATGCTAATTGCTGGACCTGAGTAGCCAGAGGCTTAGTACCGAGGTAAAATTGCATATATTTTGGAGTGTTCACCATGGCTCTCTCACAGAAATCTTGCTACTTTCTCCTTTTTACCAAACCCTAAAAGTTGTTCAAACTATAGCTTCTTATTTGTCCGTGTGTCACTAGTTACCGTAATTATATAAATTAAAAGTAAAATTCTAACATTAGCATAGAGAAACATGAAGCAAAACTGCTGTTTACTAAGCGAACTAGTCAAATGTTTCAATTTCCAACAAGTGCAAAACCTAATTTGGTTTAAACGGAACTGTGAAGATGATAGTTTAAACAATATACAAACGCACAGCGAAGTGGTGTTGGCATACTGAGTCTGCGTGCGACTTGCCGCTAGAAAGCCTCATGTGGCTGCAGGTGTTGCGCATGCACAATCAGTATGAGTAATGCAAGTCATGACTTCACATTAAATCGGAAAATTATGGATCTTAGTCATACATTATAACCACCCCATCAGCATGTGCAATGGTTTGTGTATGTTGTATGTACGTTTATATGGACCTAATTATAAGGAGTATAATGGTTATATGAATATAGGCAGCGGAAAATATATATATTATTATTTGTTATTTGTTTAAACAGCGTGATGTTATCCTGTTAAGTGTATTATTTGTGCTCCGTGTGCTGCGGTCTTGTGCTGACCAATATAAGCAGCCGCTCGTCTCAACCGGGCCGTATTCGATTGACACAACCCGGGCGACTCGGGTCACCCGAGTTGCTAGAATTTCAAATCGAACACCACGAGTGGAGTTGAAAAAAATATGTGCTGTCTGCAAAAAGTCCCGACCCCAGTAACCCATGTCTTGGCTGGGGGTGGCTAGGAACGACGATGTCACATTTGCGCTGGTACCGTCTTGTAGGGTAACTGCTACCAGTACCAGTCCTACATGTTTTTTTAAATGATTAATGAAATGGAAATATAACTAAACTAGTCTATATATGTGGTTGGTGACATATGTGGTGTCTATATATAGTATAGTTATACGAGTCTTACCTTGGTACAGATGATGGATAACTGTTGTTTTACCGAGGTATAAGCCTCGGATAGATGTGGGCTAGGGAGAGGTAAGCACGTCCGGTACCAGCAATCTTAACCTACTTATTGAGGATAAAAATGACTTTCAAACAATGGATACTATTACTTTACCGAAAAGGTACACCAACGGAATAGATGTGGCAGGGTGTGGCGGGAGGGCCCTAGCCCACATCTATCCGAGGCTTATACCTCGGTAAAACAACAGTTATCCATCATCTGTACCAAGGTAAGACTCGTATAACTATACTATTTTACCTCGGTAAACAGCCTCAGGCTAGCCTCAGGCTAGGGAGACCTTTACATAATTCATTTTTATCCTTAATATCATTCTTTCTTATTATTATAACATTCTAAATTTTTGTTCTCACCTATTCTTGTTAGTTGGCGAGAAGACGCTTTGCAACGCCGGTAGGCTTTTCTAGTCGTTTATTATAATGTTTTGCAAACGACTTAGCCGTCTTCCAGCCTGCATGCGCTAGTATTCTTTTCACAGAAATACCAAGCACCCGTGCCTTGGAGACCATGGCTCCTCTAGTTGAGTGGGAAGAGTATTTACTCGTATCCACTCCAGCCAATTTCAACACCGTAATTGTCCATCTGGCAAGTGTGTCTCGTGAAATCGCCTTATGTGGCTTTATAAAGCTCACTAATAGTTG
The DNA here is from genome assembly GCA_030323885.1 of Branchipolynoe longqiensis. Classification (NCBI taxonomy): domain Eukaryota; kingdom Metazoa; phylum Annelida; class Polychaeta; order Phyllodocida; family Polynoidae; genus Branchipolynoe; species Branchipolynoe longqiensis. The sequence goes on along the minus strand of CM059199.1, from coordinate 18,819,240 downwards.
TTGTGATGCACGTAAATCCTTTGTCTTGTATATATAAGCCCGTATGGCCGACACAACACATAATTTCCGATCATTCGGAAAACAGTCTAAGTGAACCGTTGATAAAGGGTCACCTAACGTGTTCGATTTGAGCAATTTTTCTAAATCAAACGTAGCTTGTTGCTTGTCTATTTCTAATCCAGTTAAGGATAAAGCAACAATCGTCTGTCCTCTGTGTCCGGTTACTAACAATAACAGGACCGCGACCTTAAAACCTAACTGTTTTATATCTAACCACGAGTTGTGAGGCCAAGCCTGAAACAACTTAAATACTATAGAAACATCCCAAAACCGACTATACTTTGGTTTTGGAGGATTCCTTTGATAAATTGAACGAAGTAAATAACAAATAACATAATGTTTTCCAACTGTTTCGCCATCAATTCTAGGTAATATAATTGATAACGCACACCTCGCCGCATTAATCGATCCAAAGGAAAGTCCTTCATCCTCTAGAGAACGAAGAAACCGAGCTACTTGTGAAATCTTTGGATTTGTTGGTTTAACTTTCATTAACAAACAATGTACACCCCATTTCTTTAAATAGGTTGTATACATTTTGACAGTTCCTGGCCTCCAGGCATCCGATACTATCCTATCCTCAGTAATTCTGTCCAATCCAAATTGCTGTAGCTGCTTCCTTAGAAAAGGAATGCCAATAGGGGCGTCGTTGACACGTCGCCGTGAACCACTAGCGGTCCGTGGTGCGTCAGATTCCCGAGTTTTCTTGGGAATCGTATACGATCTTTTGCCAGTTGTGAAACTGCTGGCAGCCAAGGTTGCGTGTCCCAATCGGGCACCACCAGTATCGCATGTGTCCCTTCCAAGCCGATTTTTCTCACTACTCGGCTGATAATGCTAAATGGCGGGAAAATATAAAAATAATTATTTTCCCAAGTAATAGCAAACGCATCTACTTTCCAAGCATCCGGTTCAGGATGCCAAGAAACATAACAGGGTAACTTGTTATTATTTCGTGATGCAAATAAGTCAACTTCAGGTGTACCCCATTTTTCACAAACGAAGTTAAACAAATGTGTAGAGAGAGACCACTCTAAATGGTCATGGAAATTTCTACTTTTATAATCTGCAAGTGTATTTTGTGACCCTGGAATATGCGCTACAGTCAGCCAGACTTGTTGAGCCTGTGCCCAGTTCCAAATCAGTTTAGATAACTGATTGCAAGACTTTGATTTGGTTCCACCCATGTTACGAATATATGCCATGGCAGTAGTATTATCAGTTAGTATTCTAACCTGTGATTTATTTATCTTTACTAAACTACGTAAGCCCAGATAAATAGCACGCAATTCTAGTGCATTAATATAGTCTGATTTTTCATCATCAAGCCATCTACCTCCTGTTGTGACCCCATCTCGATGAGCTCCCCAACCTTCTAACGAAGCATCAGTAGTAATTACTGTATTAGGTTCCGCCATGCGGATTGGATTTGGTGAACTTGCTATATGTTGCATCCACCATCCAATATCCTGTAACCCTTCTTGCGAAATAAACATCTTTCGCTCAAAATTGCCTTTAGTTCGTGTTAACGCTAAATTTTTATCTATTTCTAGCGACTTAATATGGGCCTTCCCATATAACACAGCAGGTGCATATGAGGTCATTATGCCAATAAGAACAGCAACCTGTCTAATTTTTGGCTTTGATAACTTAATAAGCTGAGTCGCTGTAGTCATAAACTTAATTAGTTTTTGTTCTGTTATCGACACTGTAAGGGACTGTGTATCCAGAATAAACCCTAAACATTTGAGTTGTTTTGTTGGTTTAAACACTGACTTTTGTTGATGTACATAAAACCCCAATTTAGTGAGTAATGCACATAAATCCAAAACTGCATTCACACAACCAATTTGTGTTGATGCTATAATAAAAGAATCATCTATGTATGGAAACATTATGTGACCCTTCCTCGCCATTACCGAGAAAACATTGGTTATCCCAAATAAATCGAAGAAATTTTCGGTATTGTTCCATTATGGGAAGCGTATAATATGCATCCTGTAAATCAACACTAGCCATCCACGCATCTGGTGTAATCAGATCTCGTGCCGTATCTAGAGAGAACATTTTAAAATGTCGATATTCCACCCTTTTATTAAGGATTGTTAAATCCAGGATCATTCGAACATCACCATTAGGCTTCGGTCTCGAGAAAATGTTTGAAATAAACTGTCCTGAACAGTGTGTCACTTTTTGTATAATTCCTTTCTCAAAGAATTTATGTACCTGTTTAGTTAGTGCGTCTCGTTCAACTGGTTGAATGTTATATGGAAAAGGTATTATACTTTGTACAGGAATTTGTGTAAAGGGAATTTGAACACCCCTAACTATTTCTATAATTTCTTGGTCACTAGTAATTTTGTGCCACTCAGAAATATGATTACTAATATTACCAGCCACAAAGTTGCTTACAGTTTGTGTGTTTTTAGAGGCTGCAGGGACTTGTAAAGTTTGTGTTTGGACCTCTACTTGGACCCGCCCCTGGGGAAAGGTCTCGACGAGTTGAACCCTCGACCTATTGGCCGTGCGGTGTTGTCGGTCCAGCCTGGGCGAGCGCCCCGGCCCCGAAACCCTTGACCGAAGTTTGAACTCGGTCTGGTTCCTCTGGTGAACCGTCGTGGACGAAAATCCCCTCGTGACTTTTTGAAACGAGGAGCTTCCTGTTTCTTCTTGCCATCCATGTTTTTGCCACTCTTGGCTGCAGTCTCTACCTCTTTATAGAGGTATTGTAGTTGACCGCCAAACATCTTGGTGTTATCTAAAGGTTTCCCTTTAATCGGCTCTGGAGCAAGATAAAGCGTAAACTCCTTCCCCTCATTATCGGTAACCTTCTTAGAGCGAGCCACTTCTTTGCCAGCATCTGTGCAAACTGACTTGAAGACATTTTCATATCTTCGAAACGACAGGTAATTACCTGCCGCCGCTAGCACTGCAATGCCTTTGTCCATTGTCTTAGCCAAAGACGAGAACTTATTTTCACTCTGCATCCTATTAGCCACAGGAACAATAGCTGTTAGGGTAGCCAACACTGCCTTATGCACTGTGTGCAACACATCCTCAAACTTCTTACGGTCATCCGTCATATTGACATCCCGATCCATTTCTTTAATGATGGAGTTGGGAACACCCTTTATGCCTGTTAACTCATCTCCTAACTTGGAGATAACCTCCGCCGGTTTGAACGTGCGGAAATGACCATTCACGGTCTCGCGCATAAGCGTAGTGGTTTTAACCCGCTTAGCCTTTGGCTTCTCCACCTTCTTAGCCACTTTAGTGCCAATGTCCGCATAGACACCTTCATATATGGTGTCTGAGTCTGATTCCGTAGAAGTAGACTCAGTGGACGAATCAGAAGAAGAATATTTCCTCTTCCTCTTCTTCTTTTTGGACTTAGTCTTCCGCTTTTTGCGAAAACCAGTCTCTGCCCGCTCCTTGGTGAATTCATCACCCGAAGAAATCACCTGTTTCTTCTTCTTCCTCCGTTTAGGAGAAGGAGGAGGAGGAGCCTTAAGCTCCACCGCCGAGTCTGTGTCCAAGAAATCCTCAAATGAATCCTCTTGGACACTCGGCCTACGCCGCTTCCGAGACACAGGCGATTTGGCAGTCAAGATGTGGCTTTCCAATCTTGCAAAGCGAGCCTCCCAATCTGGAGGCGCAGGCACATCAGGCACTGCGTCCTCGTCCGGGTCGGAGAGGATATGCGCCCGGGGCTGTGTCGACGGCCCTGCCGACAACACAGGTGAGGAGTCGTACTCCTCGTCCACTCCACTCGGAACACGCCCCTCGGCTGCTGCTGCACCGCGCTTACTCCGCTTCGTGGCCATCGGGAGCTGAAACAAACATTTTTGGTCAGTCCCGGTATATATATATGTCACAATATGGTTGTTTCAAACTCATTTGGACATCTATTGGTGTTAAAGAACGTGTTTATACCGTTATAACACAGGCGTAATAAGCTAAATTTGTGCGTGGGTTGTGGGTCAAGCCCAAACCTTACGCGGGGTCGGGACCAGTGTATCGGCCCGCCCATCCCTCTGTTCCGCACACTTCTCCCACCTGTGACTACTACGTCAACAAGTTGGAGAAAATGCTACGAAACTCGGAGAAACGCCTGAAAAAGTTTTGTCTAGGGGAGTCTATAAAAGAAACCCAGGAGCATCTCCAACATTACTCTCTATTAGAGTACGAGAGAATTTCCACATGAGATAGGGCGAAACCCACATCTCTACCCATAGTCACACGGTGACCCGGGTGTTGACATAACCGCTAATGACCGGTTTGGTTCCTTCGAGAAACCCACTCGAGTGTTCTATCCTTGGTTGTTTATAACCAAATAACTCGTCCAAATTGGACCAACGAAAGTCTAAACTTTCCATATTGATGCTCTAATGCATCATAATTAAGCTAACCACAGTTTTTATTATACTTACTGCGTATTTGCTTGTATGTAGACTAATTTTGCCGGAGCAACCCAACGACACGTTATCCAGTCGTGAGTTGTATATGCTAATTGCTGGTACCGGACGTGCTTACCTCTCCCTAGCCTGAGGCTAGCCTGAGGCTGTTTACCGAGGTAAGTGGGTGAGACTGCTCGACCTCATTTTGCGCGGGCGCGCATTTTGCGAGGCAGGGTTCCCTGCTGTAAAGCGTTGCTTGGATACGTCGATTGTGACTATCCTAGCAACGATAGGTCGGGCGTTCGGACCCAGACCCATCGGACGTGTTTTTGCACGCTCCGATGTTTTAGCCGATATTTAGGCTTTTATTGTCGAAATTCCAAACTTATTTAACTTAATTATATGGGAGGGGATGTGGCTTATAACATACATTCCACTGTTGAACTATATTTAAATCATAACATCAGTTATATTGCTAAATTCATTCTGTTAGTAAGAGGTAAGAATAAAATGGTGAGCTCCTAAGAAGTGACATGAACGTTCCTTGCATTCCTTACTGTCCTCCAGACTTATATTATTAACCGCTATGGTCAACTTCAGATTGCTATTTGGATTGCTCTATAATCTTATTTAATTAAGGGCCTTCTGCCCAGGGTCTGTCAGGAGTCGAACTCTCCACCTCGGACATTGCCAGTCAAGGGTCAGGCTGGCAGGATGACAGACAACCGGCAGCAGGAGGCACAAGTCATTCACATGGAAACAATTATTTATATTAACACGTAGGGTCGCCTTAAGCGGGGGTGGAATAGCCCGACGGTTAAACTGGTGCCGTGACCAGGATAGTAAGGAGTGTAATACCTTTTAGTTCACTTCTGTATGCTTAGAAATTGTTTTTATTTTTTGTATAGCTTATTCGGGTAGTGTTGACAGTGTCAGACCGGCGCCTGTTTTGAGGTTTCACGCCATACCATGACGGTTTAGGGAATACCCGGGGTTGCATTAATAATGGAGAAATAATAATGTTCAACTAAATTGGTATTCCTGGTTTTCTTTCGCGGCTAGTCGTAGTAATTTTTGCAGTGAGGGCTACAAGCCTTAGGTCCACAGTGGGTTATAAAGGCGTCTGGCGTCTGCCCATAATAACTACGTTACCCTTGTGTCGCTCTGAACGGATAGAGTCGAATAGGCGAGGATTAGCTACCCCGGCATAAGGCAATAACGGACGTTATATTTAGTTACAGTTTTTTAAACAAAAAGAATAAATTAGCTACTGCGGCCTGCCGACAATAGGGTCGGTTCTAATCGAATGTTTAGTTGGCCCGAGGCAGATAGCTTTGAACTAGCCGCCCTTTTCCATTTGTTACGGTGTCTCCTAGCGATGAAGCGCGTCGCGGAGTGGAGGCGACGTCATGATGCGTGATTGGAGCTTCACGGCAGTAGTTCAGTAGATCTCAGACTGTTTGGTCAGGTTTGCTATGTGCTGCTCTGTTTTTTTTTGTTTTTTTGTTTTTTAATTATTACTCTACCTTTTCAATTTTACTTGTGGTCTTTTTACACTTTTAGGCTTCTATTAATTTATTTAGTATACATTAATGTAATCTCTAAAAGTGGTCTTTTTACACTTTTAGGCATCTATTAATTTATTTTGTATACATAAACTGTAATTTCCAAAATTGTCTAAATTTACAAGCGTATATATATAAATATATTAGGAAAATGAAATAAGTTAAAGAAACACTAATATCAACTGATATTACTGTGTATTTCACTTATTTTGCTCACCACTTGTTCTGGCTTTTAATCTTATCTTATTGAGATTTCTAACTTGTAGTACAAATTCTTTTATTTTTGCGTCTGTAACTTCATATGTTCTCTGGATTATGCAAGGCACCCTGCAGTGAGTGATCATCGTTGGAGGAACCATGCACAGGGTAGGATATGTAGACCATAATATCGGTCTTCTATTTTAATGCCTTTATTTTTGGCACTACCAGTACTTTTAGTTCAAAATTGGGGTTTGTTTTGACATTTTTGGACTAATTAATGCATATCGGGAGGACTTTCTGTTTATAGCATACCAAATATCATGATGAACGCAGGGTAAGGCGATATTGGCCTCTCGCGGTTGTTTTCATTGTTTTTCTATTAGAATGTCTTCTTTTTGGCATTAATCTTACTTTTAATTCCAAATTTAGGCTTTATTTTGTCATATTAATGTTTCTGTCCATCCAAATTGATATATTTTGTATTTATTTCATCATAGTAATGGATTTAGAGATGGGGCTGTAATAATATAAAATCCACACGCAATTCACAGGCAGACTTGTCAAGTCTCCGGCCGTTTGCTTTCGACCGCGAAATTTGCGGGTACTGAGAGAGGCCTGTCAGTGGCTGTTTCCATCAACAACTGGAGCGCGGTTGCTGGGCGACTGGTACACAATTTGCAGTTCGTCTGGCAGCAGTGTATTGGTTCGAAGATTTGAATACTTGATACGTTGGTAATACCAGACAGTATTTATGTAATATTTCAAATTACTTTTAACCCACATTTGGTTTATTTGTGTTATATTCATTCATATTCATGCATTCCGAATCGTTTTTAGTTTATATCAAGGCAATACGACGTCGACGAGATCAATTTTATTCGGCCGTTTTCGTCGTGTTACTTTCTCTCTTATTTTTGGCATTATTTTGCCATTAATATTACTTTTAATCCAAAATTACCAGTTATTTGTTTTATATATATTTATATTCACAACATTTAAATATTATAGTTCATATAAAGGAATATGACGAGGAGATCGGCCGTTTTTTCGTCGTGTTTCTTTTAGAACCTCTTATTTTTGCATTATTTTGCCATTAATGTTACTTTTAATCTAAAACTAGGATTTATTTGTTTTATATTTATTCATATTTATAGATTTCGAATAGTTGTATGTAGTCTCATATAAAGTAGCAGGACGAGGAGGTCGATCATATTCGGCCGTTTTTCGTCGTGTTATGCTTAAACTGCATATTTCTGGCATTATTAAGCTATTAATGTTATTTTTAATTCCAAAATTACTGTTGACTTTTGTATATCCATTAATATAAATACAGTTAGAATGTTAGCTTACTATTTATTTATTGAACTTATATATTATCTGTATTGCACTGTTCATATTATATATCTAAAATTTTAGCTAAAAGTGTTCCAAGTAACTTATTCTCTGTTCAAATGAGTTGTGTGATTGTATGACTATTATATATCTAAGAAATGGTAATTGCTCTAAATAACCTGAATCTATGCTCAACTCATATAAAGTAATTTTAATGTACTATTAAATACTGCTGTTTGCTACTGTTATTTGTTTTGTGTTTATTCACAAAATTTAAATGTTATAGATTAATGTTACTTTTAGTTCCACAATTACTGTTAACTTGTATTTATTTAAGCATATACATTTCGGGTGTATTTCACTACTTCTTTATTAAAATCATATATTATATGCCTTCTACTGTGCTAGACATTTAAATTGAAAAGTAACATTATACAAGAAACCCAGAAATATGCCCCACCAAAGTTAGAATACAAAAGACAATTGTGCATTAACTGCCTACCATAGGCATAGCTGTACCACCAATAGCTGTCATGATCACCATTGGTTTCATATACACAGCATGATATATATATGTATGTAACTGTGTGTATGTCACTGTAATGACTATATGTAAAATGGGTGCATTTATATTCTAAAATCTTGTGTTCTTTCTGTCATGATTCTCTGTTCAACTCATATCAAGTATGCACCTGTCACTGTATAGTAATGAGTGTAAAGTAAATTATTATATATCCAACCACCACTGATTACATAGGGCGATAGTCCATCCGTCGAATTTTCGCTTATCTGGGGTGCGTGGTTGAATTTCTATAATAATGTAATGGGGTAAAGTAAACTATTATATATCTAAAATATCCTCTAAAATGCTCTAGGTAACCTGATTCTCTGCTCAATTCATTTATGTGCTTGTATTAGGCCAGTGAACTACATGCTTTGTATTTCTGAATAAATATAATAATATAAACTCTAATTAATGTAAACCTATTTATATTTCATACACACAACATTTAGACGCACACACCATATCAACCGCTCGATGACAGGACGAGGAGAGCTGGATTCGCGGGATTCGCGGCGGCCACCCACGGTTAACAAGTCCAGACTACAGTGAGAGCTGGATTCGCGGCGGCCACCCACGGTTGACAAGTCCAGCCGGCAGTGAGAGCTGGATTTGCGGGGTGAGCAGCAACCACCCGCAGTTAACCGATCCAGCCTAAATTACGAGCTGGATTTGTGGGGCGAGCAGCAACCACCCGCGGTTAGCCGATCCAGCATACACTACGAGCTGGATACGAGCTGGATCCGTGGGGCGACCAACGGCCACCCGCAAATAGCAAGTCCAGCCAGCAGTGACAGTGGGATTCGCAGGACGAGCAGCGGCCACCCACAGAATCCGGACGAGGGCATCACATTAGGTATTGTTTTGGGAATATTCTATTTACGGGGATGGGTTCAAGGGGCTATACAATATGCGGGGTCTATTTAAATGATACACTTATATTCTTATCTTGTAAAAACACACACCACCACATTAAAAATACACCTTGTTTGTATATAGTTTGTAATATTGTATGTGGTTTATTATTGGTATATTGGTTGTAGAGCAGGGAATCAGTTAGGCCGCTGGCATTTCTTTTGAGCACCTTTTATATTGAGTATTGTAACCTATTGATTTCTGGGTTATTTCATTAAGTACAAATTTAATTAAAACCTTACATGTTGGTAAAACCAATTGAAAATATACCACAACACCCTTGTGAGCCTAAGCACTAATCTAGGCATTGTGGTAAAAACAGATTTAGAATTATAGGTCGAAAACCCTTCCAAACATATAATTACATCATACATGTTGGTAGAGAAAAGTAAAATACACCACAAAATCCTTGTAAGCCTTCACGGTTAAACTGGTACACAAGGGGATGGGGCCAAATCAAATTGTAACATATTAACCCTAAACTTAAATTTAAATAAAAATCAAACTAACCAGGTTTCTATGAGAGTAAACATATATGTGAACATTCTACAATTTGTTTTAATTATCAAAATAATAGCAATTTTCCCCGGGCTGCTTTCTTTCAGAGGGAAACAGCCTGTGGTTGGTACACCTATTATAGTAAATATAAAAAACTGGCACTAACATATAGCAAATGTTTATATTTGGTCATCTAGGAGGACACAGGAATGTTCAAAATTTTATCTGTGTAAACTAGAACATTTCTAACTGCTTTATTAAGGTAAATGTAGACACCTCTTCATAACCAACCACTTGACTAAATTATTAAATGGTGGATATAGGTGTTATGTTTGTATTATGTGTTATTTGTGGCTCCCCATGTTGTTGGGGAAATAAGTTGGTTAACGGTGGGTCCAACTATTGCCATAGGTTGGTTAACGGTGGGTCCAACTACTGCAGGGGATTAGACAGCAAATTTATTTTAGATACACCCGGAGGGAATTTTCTTCATGGTTGAACTGGTGAATATATTCTTCACTGTTAAACTGGTTCACAATGAGCATTGAATATGTATGTCTCTAAACTGTGAAGCTTAACAATCATTTACTGAACCGGTTCTTCTCTCTGAGGGCACCAGCTTGGTTTTCAAAATTATCTAGAATATAGGCCTAAAACTAATTTATGGGGAAATAGACATACACATTCAATCAAGTTAAACATGAAATTAAACCATTTAAAATTGTATAAGTAACTAGCCGTGATCTCTGGGGATAACCACTAGTTAATCATACATGTACATTAGGGATAAGAGTAAAATGTTAATATGAATTGTTTGGTCATGTGGAAGGGTAGGGATTATTCCAAATTCTATTATGGGTAAAGTATTTGTAACGGTTTTCCCATGTAAACATTAAATCCCCTTCATACCCGACCACTAGACCAAAGTGTGTATAGGTGTAAATATGTTTAAATTGTATTATCCAAGTACTATAAACATTCTATGAAGTTGAACATAAAAAGTGAACCATTTAAAGTTGTGTAATTAACTACCAGTGTTACTATATGAATTTTTGTTATGATAATAATGAAGATAAATATCTATAAGGTTAAACATCAAAATTGAACCATCTAGAGGAGCTACTGTATAACTACCTATGTGGCTAGAGGTATTTCAAAATGTTTAGTAAATGAAGGAACAGGTACCTACACAAGCTTAGATGTTAACAAGGATGCATATAAATTGTGCATGTTACGAAAAACATGGTTAATTGAATGCGTGTGACCGACGTCTCATTACGAATGGATACAAAGCATCTGAACTCCGCCGCCGTGGCGCCTTTACGCTTCCACCCAGCGTAGAAATTAACGTTAACTAACTAGCCGCCTTTTTTGGTTTCACTCTGGCCTCGACTGCGGTCTATTCAACATCTACTACGCCATTTAGGGGAAAGCCAGCACCGACCACACACGCCCGTCATACGACAGAGAAGTCGACGGAAAGCCGTGCAACCAGTGGAACTGGGGTGAAGATTGCGGGTTTCCGACATCGCATGGCTTGCAGCCTGACAGGAAAGCCCACTTGTGTGTCTGGTGTGCCAACAAATATAAGCGCGCTAACGCACATCAAGAGAAGGTATGCTTCAATAAGAAAAGGTATTTAGATAGAGTAAATGGTCCAGCAAAAGAAAAGAAGG
>CM059199.1:18768291-18807534 GCA_030323885.1 Branchipolynoe longqiensis | reverse complement strand
ACTCTAATCCCTCCAATTATTCACCTTTTCAATGGGGACGTTACAGACTTGATAAATAATATTGACATGTTGAGGGAGGCCTTGGTCCTTTTTTGTAAAACCATTTCTATAACCAAGATGACAACAATTCTCACATCCTATGCTCCCTGATGTCACCACACTACCCTCACCTACCTGTCTATGCAAGTGCAGACTACTACACTCGTCCCCCTGGAATTGTAAGTCTTCTAATGCTTACAGTTAAATATATCCAGGAAATGCACTTATAATTATATATTCAAACACATGGTAGGTTCAACAACTATACAGCGTATAGATTGTACAGGATCATGGTCATAGGAACTAGTGCTTAGGGGTGATTAAAATGGGAAATATTGCACCTAGATCAGGACTCGATCCCACACCTCCTTGCGTTCTGGGCCAGTGTGCTAACCATTACACCACCTAGGCTCCCTGATGTCACCACACATACCTGTCTATACGGCTCCTTGCCTGAGAGGTCAGTGCAGACTACTACATATATATGTCAGCCGTGCCATTTTGCAAGCGGCATCACTCAGCTGCACATGCGGCGAACATGGGCCAAGAGTACAGATCGTGCTACTATCTGGATTCAGGCACGAAAGCACACCGCTCTACAAGTCACGATTCAATTTCATGTACAACCAAAACCCCCGGGAAACACCGAGGACTCCCCCTGACGGTGCTGAGTGAAACCCCCACCGTTGTTTCCATGGCATACGCATCAGTCATGAAGCCATTACATACAGGAATGTGCCTTAATGAAACAGAGGCCTTAAGATGCTCAATTTCAGCTTTACGCGCAGACACGTGGAAAAATAAGGTTCTGGCTGTTGCATTGTCCAATAAAATCATAATATATCTGACTCAGATACTCAGGTAGATTATAACGATCAATCTGATATATTTATCTCAGAAAATGACTGAAACTCAAAACCATTGGATTATGCAACTTTAATGACAGCCTTAATAGAACCAGTATGGTTAGATGCAGACCTAAATCAGAAGCATAATTATGGACTCTTTCCATTGAAACAGCCACATATCTGATATAAGGGGGCTTACCTAGGTAGTACAGGAAACCACCCTATGTTTAGGTTTATATGTATATAAATTTGTCTAGCTGTGAATGACTAAAAGAACAAGGAAAGCATAGGACTAGTGGGGTGGCAACCCTTATTTATTTGTCAGGCTCTGGCCGAGAGAAAAAGCCAACTGGGCCTGCCTGCAGGCCTGCCTGCCAGGGCCGTGGCGACCCTCATGCCGTTCACTATCCTGACCTGTAAAGGGGTTTTTAAATAATCAAAAATTGTATCAGATGCCCAATCCCCCCGGCCGGGGAGTTCCTCTATTGTGGCATGGCACATTGACAAGTACATACAGCCTCCACGACGCAGGGAGTGGGAGGAACAATCCTGGCCTGCTTTACCTGTGAAGATCCGAAGGGTCTCATGATACCTTTGGTAAGATAGTGGTACTGAACGACCCCTAGGGGCGGGCAGATGGAAGGCATCATTCAACGGCGCCGCTGGGAACTACAAGGAATGTAGCTCAATCCAGTAGACTGCGCACAGGTCCTTCCTCGGGGACCTAGCGACCAGGATTTTGAGGATCCTTTCCTGAAACTGGATAGTCTTAGACCTAGTAAGCTTAATTATCATCCAAGAAGTTTGGCCTGAAGATTAACATCAAGAAGACGGAGGTGCTGTACCAACCCAACTCTACAAGAACCCGAGAGGAGGAGATCATGGTTGACGGAAACAAGCTGAACTCTGTTCCGGAATTCACCTATCACGGAAGCACTATATCAAGTGATGGACGCATTGATGCTGAAATACAGAGGAGGATGGCCAAGGCTAGCGCATCTTTTGGCCGACTACACCAGAGACTCTGAAACAACCACCATGTGTCCATACGGGTCAAAGGTAAGATCTACTGTGCAATCGTACTATCCACCCTACTATATGAAGCCGAGGCCTGGACAGTGTACAGATGACAGGTGAAAAAGCTGCATGCCTTCATGATGCAACATCTACGTTCAATCATGAGGCTAATCTGGAAGGACAAAGTTACAAATAAGGAAATATTCGAAACAACGGGGCTGCCCTCTATGGAAGATCTTCTGTTCAAAAAGAATCTCTGGTGGACTGGACACCTCATGAGGATGTCATCAGACAGGCTACCAAAGCAGATCCTCTATTCTCAACTGTCTTCTGGCTACAGAAAGAGAGGGCACCCTCGTCCCCGGTTCAAGGATACCATCAAGAGAAACCTGAAGCTGAGAGATATTAAGACTGACTCATGGATGCAACTCTCACAGCAGAGAGCTAAATGGAGAGCGGCAGTCAAGTAATGAAAGCAGTCTTTGTCGCATCGCGACCGACAGCATGATGATGATGATGTGGGTTTAAGGTAAGTTTATTATCAGCACACCAAATATTGACCTTTTTTAACACCTTGTTTACCATAGTAGTGGCCAGAATAATGTTTTTATTGTGCACTGTGAGGACAGCATCATCCGCAAGAAGTGTGAAATTAGCACTGGCAGACAGCAGTGGTAGGTCATTAATAAATATCAGAAAGAGGAGTTGTCTCAAAGTAGACCCTTGGGGCATTCCTGTTCTGACAGTTCTAGTGGAAGATTCTGTATTATTAATTGTTGTGACTTGTTGTCTGTTGTTTAGGTAGTTGGATATGAACCTACATGATCTTTTTCCTAGTCCAGCTCTTTTGATCTTACATAGCAGGATTTTGTGGTCAATTGTATCAACAGCCTTCTTGAAATCAAGAAAAGCGGCTATTGTAAGTTCACCTCTGTCTGTATTAATCAACAATTCATGCATTAATGAGGCAAATGCCTTAGTCATTGACATTTCTTTTCTGAAGCCATTTTGTTGGGTGGCTAAATAGTTAGTGTCCTCAAGAAATGTTTTTATTTGGTCGTGAATTATCTGTTCAATTATTCTGCCAGGGAGAGGTAGTATGGATATTGGTTGCAGTTCATTACAGGACTTTGGGTTACCTACCTTGGGTATAGGGGTAACTGTTGCTCTCTTCCATTTTTCTGGGAAAATTCCAGTAGTAATTATGAGGTTGCATAGGTATGTAAATTCAACTATTAAAGCCTTGATGGTGCCCTTGATAAAGGTTGAACTGATGTCCTTCATGCCTGAAGGTTTGAATGGTGATAGATTTTGTACTTTGGTAAGGATCTTCTCTTTTGTTGTTTCTATGAGATCATATCAATTTGGTTAACTACAACCTTATAGTTTTCTTGGAATATATCTTTTGGTTGACATTTTGGGCTAGGTTAGGTCCTATTTCAACAAAGTATTTGTTGATCTCTTCTGCTAGTTGAATATCAGGTACTGTTTCACCAGTAGTGTCTTTTATTAGATTACTTATTTGGGATCAGGCTCTATTTGATCTAGTTCATACCACAATTTCTTGGGGTTTTGGTTGTGTATGATGGCTTGGTAAAGATAGTACCTTGATTTTGCCTTTCAAACCTCAGTTCTGGCCTTTCTACTTATGCATTTGGCTATGAATTTATCCCCTGAGTCTTTGGTTAATTCAGCCTTTTGGCAAAGTAGTCCTGATCTCATTGTAGTTCTTGTAATTCATCATTTAAGTATTTAACTTTGTTTTTTCTTATTCACAGTTCAATCATTGGGCAAAGTTTAAGGCGGTGTCGTGAGGGTCGTGAGGCCTGAGGTGATGATCCCCGGCTGGGACTGGGCGGCGCTGCGATCGGTAGTCGCTGGGAGGTTGTCGGTGGAGGTCGCGGGGCTGTCGGCAGTGGTGAGGGTGAGGCGCCGGGAAGGGCCCCCCGGGCCGGCCGGGGGGAGGCCGGCGGATCAAAAATCTGCCGAGGCGGGGGGGGTCTGGCGCTCACGGGCTTGTTTGGTCATGCATCCGGCCTCGCAGTGCATAGTCAGAATGCGCCTCACGTTTGCGCAGTAGGCGCATATGTGACGGCGCCTGTCCCCCGCCTCGCCGTGGGCCTCTCCGACAGGGGCCCGATCGCACGAGGCGGGGTCGCGGTTCCAGGCCGGGCAGGGGGCCCCGTGGGTGTGCCTATCGTAGGCGGTGCGGGCGTCGACGTGGGCTCGGGGCAGGTGTGTGCCTCGGGGAGGGTCGTCACCTCGGGGGACCGCTGCTGCTGGGGCGGCCTGAGGGGCGGGGAGGGTGAGGGTCTGGACCCTCAGGAGGTCGAGGGCGACCGGGTCGTGCCACCCCTGGGGGAGCCTCCCGTCCGCTATCCATGTGAACACCGTCTCGGAGTAGCGGCGGACGGTGGGCCAGGGGTAGAGGAGGACGTCCCTGAGCACGGTGAGGTGATGGTGGTGTAGGCCCTGGAAGGAGTGGGCCGGGAAGTCGGGGTGGTCGATCAGGGTGAGAAGGGCGAGGCTATATTCGTCCTTGGTTGCCTCCCCCCTCTTCACCGACTTCCTCTCAGGCCCCCTCTCTACCAGGTCCGATGGGAAGATATACTCGACCGGGATCCCTCGCCGCCTGACCGAGTGCCGCGCCTCGGCGGAGGCAAGTATTTCCCGGACGGCGTCGGCCGCGGACGCCGGGGTGTGGTGCGTGGGCTCCTCGTGGTAGGCCGGCGACGGGGGAGCTGGGGCCTGGGTCCCGAGGTGATGGTAGCGCTCATACTGGGGGTGGGCGGCCCCCGGCAGGGGCGCCGGAGGCGGCGGCGGGGGCCGGGCCCCGGCCGGAGCGCGCGCCCGAGGTGGACGGGCGGTGGCGGCAGTGTCGGCGGCCTGGCGTCTGGGCGCAGGGGAGGTCGCCTCGGGGACGGGCGGAGCCCCTCCGGCCTCCAGGCCGTCGATCCGAGCGTGGAGATCGGCGGTAGTCTCACGCTGCTCGAGTCGGAGACGCTGGAGCACCTCAAGTATGGCCGCGGTCTCGGCGCCCGAGGTGGGGTCCGAGGGCGACGCCGGGGCGGAGGCCCGGGACTCGTCCCGCTGCGGGGTTGATGCCAGGATGCCGCGGGCGGCCGCCCGGGAGCCCTTACGTCCGTTGCCTTTTCCTCGAGGCATGGTGTAGCAGCGGTCCGAGGTGGAGGTAGGCCCAAAGAAAAAGGGTAGAGAGCTGGAAGGCGGCAGGAGGGCGAGTTTGTCAGCAACTCTATTAAATATAGCTTCTAACATGTCCCAGCACTTTTTGGATCTTGCTCATAAAATATTTCATTGGTAGCAAATCCCTGTAATGTGTTTGAGAGGTCCTCATTTAAATTTTTTTAAATTTTTATTGAGGCTGTATTTATTCTGTCCATAGCATGTAAGCCTGGGTACCCAGGCTTGTTTTCAATGCTGGCCAGCTGTAGTGTTGTTGTTGTCTTATCAACCAGTAGCTGCTGATAAGTTATTTGATTGTCTGCATTTCATTAGCAGATAGATAGTCTGTTGGTACGTTTATTCTTATTACTATGTTAGTTGTCTATGTTAGTGTTTTGGGGTTTTCTTGGGAAGTTTTCCGCTTTAAAAAAAACTTAATTCTATACTAGCCTATTATATTTACATATTCATAGGCTTGTACGTAATAGGTGGTTGAGTTATGTTTGTTTGGATGTGATTTGATTTATATTGTTGTTGGATATGTTATCTGGCTTTTATATTTCCGGTTTTCCCGCCCTGGGCTGTCCAGTTGGTGGGCCGTGACATATCACCTGCCCCCTTGTGGTGCAGTTCAGTTGGGGTTCCCAGTTTTTATTTTGTACAGATATTTTTTGTACGTTTTTAGGTCAGGGATTTGTCTTTCTTTCACCGTTTGCGCATTCCATGCCTTGGCGGCCATTTCCAGTGTGCTCCTTTCATGGGCTTTGATCTGGCTTCTGGTCTGCCTCAGTAGTGGTGCCTTGCTTCCTCTGGTGTCCTTTAGTGGTTGGGTTAGACGCTTAATGTCTTGGCTATATCCATACGCTAATGTTTTTAGGTGGATTATCCTTCTGTTTTCTAGTAGCTTTATTTTAGTTCTTTTGTGTAGGTCATAAGTGGGGTGTAGTTTGTCTACTTTCAGGCATATTTTCAGGGCCCTATTTTGTAGTATCTGCAATTTTTTAAGTAGCTCCTTTTTAGCACCCATGTAGATTACATCCCCATAGTCAAAGTAGGGGAGTACCATGCCTTTGAAGATTTTTATTGACATATCTTGTGTCATATAGTTTCTTAGCTTAGCAAATAGCCATAGTTTGTCATTTACTTTTTGTATGATTTTTGTTACACACAGATTGTAGTTTAGCTGGTTATCTAGTTCTAGGCCTAGGTATCTGTAGTGATTTACACTTTCCAGTGTTTGGTTTCCTAGTGTGCATTGTAGGTTTCTTCCTGTGATTGCTGTATGTGAGAAGAGTACTGTTTTAGATTTATTTGCATTGATGGTTATTTTATTGGATTCACACCAGATGTCCAGCTTTAGCAGGAGGTTGTTCAGTTTGGTTGCTACACCTCTACTGCGCTTCCTTCTGCATATACAACAGTGTCATCTGCATAGCTGGAGACATTCTGTCTCCAGCCATTTTTCTAGGTCATTTATGTATAGTATAAATAGTAGTGGTCCCAGGGCTGATCCTTGGGGTACACCACAGGTGACAGTTTGTTGGTCTGAGAGTGTACCATTTACTTAAGTTTTTTGCTGCCTGTTGCTTAGGTAGCATTTTATCCAGTTTATTGATTTGGATTTAATGCCATGTTGTTTAATTTTCTTATTAATATGCTGTGGTCTACAGTGTCAAACACTTTGCTGAAGTTGATGAAGGCTGCTCCAACTAATTTCTTTTGGTTCAATGATGCCAGCACATCACTTGTTAGGTTTGCTATTGTTTTTGATGTGGAGTGTAGTTTTCGGAAACCTCCTTGCCTCTTGTTTAGTATATTGTTTTTTTCCAGGTGCTCATTTATGTGGCTGTGGAATATTTGTTCAATTAGTTTGCCTGGTGTTTGCAAGATTGATATTGGTCTGTAGTTCCCCATGTTTTGGTTGTCACCACTTTTGTATATGGGGGTGATGGTTGCCATCTTCCATGTTGTGATGAAATGTCCCTGCTCAAACGATATGTTGAACAGGTCGACCATGGTATCTGGGATGGCTTGGAGTGCCTCTTTTAGTATTTTTGTGGGGATTTCATCTATTCCACTTGGTTTGTTTTCATCTATGTCATTTATTAGCTGTGTTAGTTCTTTTAGGTCAGTTTTGCAGGTGGGGATTTCATCCCAGATATTTTCTGACTTGTTTTCCCAGATTCTTGTGAATTTCTTTGATAACCTTTGTCCTACAGTGGCAAAGTGTGTATTTAGTTTGTTTGCTGCATCACTATCTGTGTGCGTATTTCCATCCTTATCCTGGAAGCTTATCCGTTCTTCTCTCTTATTTCTGGGGAATAGTAACCTTACATTTTTCCAGAACTTATTTGCATTGCTTCCCCAGTCATTGTCTTGTTTTATTATATATTTCCTTTTTGCTGCCCTTACTGCTTTGAGGGAGTTGTTTCTGGCAGTATTATAAGCCCTTTTATCCTCTGGGTCTTTAGTACATTTCACTTTGTCACCTAGCCTTCATTTTGTTGCGATATGCGTTAACAGTTCCCTATCAACCCATGGGTCTTGGTTTCTCTGTATTTTTAGTTTCTTTATGGGACACATCTCATCTAATGATTGTTTTATTTCCGTGACAATGTTATTCCAGTAGATATCAGGGTCATCTCTGTGTGTTGTGAGGTTGTCTATATTTTCAAATAGGTGATTTTTAGTGTTTCTTTTGAGTAGTTTTTTAGGGATCTGCCCATCTTATATTTATATTGGCTTGTGTTTTTTAGTTTTTTCCTCGTTACATTGATGCAGTTTCTATATGTACGGCCCCAGTGTGATGTGGTTTGTTTTTTATTCCTTGTTTAAAAAAGAATTATTTAAATAGGTTTGTGATCACTTATGTTGTAGTTGAGGACACCGGATGTAGTACAATATTTGATATTTGTAAAAGCCAGGTCAATTGTTGTATTTGAGATTTGTGTGCTTCTAGTAATTTTGTTAATCATATGTTGCAGTTCATGTTCTGTGGCAAATTGTCTCATGATATTGGCTGATGGTTGATTTTTTGCATTGTAATCAGAAGAGTTTCATATTTGTTAATGTCTATAATTTGTTTCATGTCTGAGCTTAGTAGGTCAAAAGCTTCCTGCATAGTCCCATTTGGGGGCCTATATACATTACATATTAGAATTTGCTTTGTCTGTGGTCTGGTGATGACTGCCCACTGTAATTCTAGAGTTCCATTTGAAATATTGGGGTTGGCATACTTTTCAGTGTCTATTTGCAGTGCATCTTTGCAGTAGAATCCTAGGCCTCCACCAGCTTTGACTTGGCCATTTGGAAGCTTTGTTTGCCTGTCAAATCTTAGGAACTTGTACCCTTGAATTGATGTCAGCTTTTCCTCAATGTGGCTGTTTAGCCATGTTTCTGTTACTGTAAATATATCAAGTCTTGACCATGGCAGGTCCATTCTTAGTTGTTCCATTTCATGGGTTGGACTACATACGTTAAGGTGTCCTATTTTAAAGCCTGGCAGACCCTTAAGGTCATCCAGAGGAACCCTGGCCAGTAATTGCCCCCAGTTGTGGTCCCAGCACACTCAAACCTAAGAACCATTGCCTCCCCAGTAAATATTGTTATTGCCCTATCTGTTGCAGCATAAGATTAGTTATTAAAGTTAAAGTTGTTATCCGACCTGCAATGGAATAAAGTAATAATGTCATCTCGATTACTATTTTCAAAGTAATTGACTATTGCATAGGGTGAGTATAAGTGTGGACTTATCAAAGGATGCTGAAAATATCATGGACAAAGAAGATCACCTACAAAGAAGTTCTCAGAAAAATTAAAAATAAGAAATGCTTGTTTGCCACTATAGAGACAAAGAAACTTATTTATTTTGGCCACATCATTCGTCAGAGTTCAATATACCGTACATTGTTGGAAGGGAAGGTGAATGGCTGCAGAAGGAGAGGGAGACCAAGAACATCATGGTTTACAAATATTTCACAATGGACAGGCTTGAATTATTCAGTCTATCAGAACAGTGTAAGATACGAGTCGACACCTTGAGTTCTAGTCCATGACTGACGTTTATTGACCCGTGGTTGTCCCTGGTTATGTTCCAGTCTTAGCTGGTTATCCGTATGTCCCGGTTGACCTACATACCTTACATCTCCCTTTCATTAGTTTTATTGACTTCAATAAACTCTTAAATACCTCAAATCAATACCATAAATATAACATGCAATAAAGACAATACATACGCAACTACACCACTATTATCAATCCTAAAAGTTCCAATAAATATCGAATTCTGATAATGGTATATCTATATGCATACAGTAATATCAATAATTATAATAAATACAATAACTATAATACATACAATAAATACAATAAATATGCTTATTCTTATAAATATTGAAAATTCCATTAAAGTTGATAACTGTCTATATCCTACATACTATACAACTTTCATTAAAAACCTTAATTCAATATCCTACCTGTACTCCATTTTAATACTCAGCACTGCTGAATTGTGGTCCGTTGTCCGATACCACATATCTTGATATACCATATCTACAGAACATTTGTATCAAAGCATGTATTATTGCCTGGCTTATTGTAGTGGTCAATTCTACAATCTCAGGAAACTTTGCGTAGTAATCTATTAGCAGAAACGTTTTATGTTCAACATAAAACAGGTCAACCCCCACTTTGTAGTATGGTATATCAACTATCTCATGGCTTATTAACGGCTCAGCATGCTGTTTATTCCGTGATTCTTGGCAAATCTGACATCTTGAAATTTTGTCCTCTAATTGACTACTCAACCCGGGCCAAAAAATGTAATCGCGTGCCAACTGCTTGCATTTGACCACTCCTAAATGGGAATCATGTATTTTTTCTAAAATCTGTTTCTGCAATGTTCTTGGAATAATAATACGGTTATCCTTCAATAATACATTGTCTTGCATTGTAATGTAATGTCTGTATGTAAAAAATGGTTTCACGTCAGGATTTAGACCCTTGTCATGTTTTGGCCATCCATCTTTAGTTAAGGATATAACTTGCTGTAGTGTGTCATCTTTTGCCACCTCCTCTCTCACTCTTTCCACACTGTCCCGCCCTATGTCGACTGCAGCAACTGTGATATCGTTGTCGAACAAGTCATCTGGTGATGTTATTTTGGTGTGAGCCCTCGACAGTGCGTCTGCAAAATACATGAGCGTGCCTTTAATATGGATTACTGTTATGTTATAATTTTGTAGCCTCATGGCGGACAGTGTATGTATAGGTTTATTCATTATAGCTACTAATGGCTTGTGGTCAGTTTGTATTGTTACCTCTTTTCCAAATATATATTCATGGATTTTTTACACCCAAAACAGATTGCTAACATCTCTTTTTCTATCACAGCATAATTTGTTTGTGTTTTATCTAAAGCTTTTGAAGCCATGGCAACCGGTTTGTTTTCCTGAAACAATGTTGCCCCCAGGCCAGATTTTGAAGCATCTACCTGTAGCACAATGTCCTGTTTGACATCAAAATACTTGAGAACAGGTGCTTTTGTCAACAACTCCTTAAGTTTGTTAAATGAATTGATTTGTTCATCCTGCCAATGCCATGCAATATCCTTGCTAAGAACTAGTCTTAACGGTTTGGTCAACTCCGCCATACCCAACCATCGCTAAAAATCTTTGGACTGCTTTCTTATCACCAGGTGTGGGCATATCAATAATTGCTTGTACACGTTCTTTGCTAGGCAATAGCCCTTCGGATGTTATTAGGTGACCAACATAATTTACCTGTGTTTTACAAATTTTTGATTTTTTGGGGTTCAGTTTCAAATTGAATTTTCTGGCCCTGTCCAATACTGTTTTCAGCCTTGTGTTGTGTTCCTCAACATCTTTACCATACACCAGGATGTCATCAGTGATCACATTCACACCATCTAAATCACCTAATATATTATTCATTTCTTCAATAAAAATATCCCCAGCTGTCTTTATGCCAAACGGTAAACGTGTATAACGATAACGACCCCATGGTGTATTAAACGTGCAGAAGTTCGAACTTTCCTCATCTAACTGAATTTGCCAATAACCACTGTTGGCGTCTATAACTGAGAAAAAATCTGGCCCCACTTGTATTCGCTACAACCTCCTCTATTGTACGAGTGGGATATGGGCCCCGCAATATTGCCTTATTCAGCTTAGTTGGGTCTAAACAAATCCTGATTTTTCCAGGCTTTCTGACAATAGTTATAGAACTTACCCACGGAGTCAGTTCTGTTTGCTTTACTATCGCCTCTAGACCTAACATCCTATCTAATTCCTTATGTACCTCATTTATTATAGCATGTGGTACCCATCTAGGGGCGTCAACAACTGGGGTTACATTCCTATCAACATGAATATGTGCATCTACTTTTATTTTACCAAGACCGTTGAATACATCATTATACATAGTTACCAAGTTATCAGTGCTTTTTGCAGGATCTGTTATGGTGTTTATAGAGCCCAGTCTTGCTATCAGGTTGAGGGCAACACAAGCGTCTTTTCCAAGGATAGGGCTACCCTCACTTGCAACCTGAAACTTCAACCGACGACCGCGTATGGTGATGAATGTTTCACCTTGAGGTAACACACGTTGTCCCGTGTAAGTCACAAGGTGGCACCGTGACGGAGACATGGTAACATTGTTCAGCTTCTCATAGACGACCCATGGAATAATGTTCGCTTCAGAACCCGTATCCAGTTTGAACTTGATTACATTACTATCCAACACGATTCATGTATACCAAAGCGCCTCCTTCGTGTTATCGTCGTCATGTAGAGCACCAACAAACAGATCATGACCTAGATTATCCTCCTGGCATGGATGTATCCATTCAGTCTGTTCATCATGACGTCCTATGTGTATCTTGTTAACCTTTGATGTCCTCTGTGTACCACTTCTACACATTTTAATAAAATGTCCAACTTTCCGGCACCCAGACCATTGCTTGTCCCTCGCCGGGCAACGTCCCTGGACATGCATGTATCCGCAATTTGAGCATTTAATCCTGGATATGTTTGAATTGTGTTGCTGTTGTGGTTGCGACGTTCATTTCCATGGACGCAACGACTGTGATGTCACGCCTCTGTCGATTCTGGATAACACGTCGATGTGCTCATCCGATCTGTTACTTGGTTTATCACTTAATAAAGCAGTATTATGCTCACTCAGTCGACACATTGTGATACATAGGTCCAAAGATAATTCATGAGTTTGCAACAACCGATCCCGTAAACTGCTGTTTTTTACGTCGCAGACAAGCCTGTCGCATAATAAAGAGTCTTCTAGTGATCCATAGTTACAATGCGAAATGCGGTTTCTTAGTTCCCGAATATAAGTGTCCATACTTTCGTGTGTTTGATTTAACAAGTTGAATTGATATCGTACCACTGTTATGTTTGTCTTTCCCTGACAATACACACGAAAAGCCTCAATCAATGGTGCAATCTTGTCACGTTCATTCACGTCGATGTTAAACGTTCTGTTTACCTTTTGCGCTTCTGTCCCGGCCACATGCAGAAACACACAACATTGGACTTTCTCTGATTTGGCAGCGACTCCTGCTGCATTGATTTGATTGGTGGTTGCTTTACGCCGTGTCGGCAGCATAGGCCATATTCATGGCGAGAAATGTTTTTTTTGTTCAAACCATCGCTTTTACATGTAAAAGCATACAATCAATTTTGTGTCAATGGACATTCATGAATTTTGTAAACTCACACGTTGTCGAACTCCTGCTGCAACGGCATATATCTGATATGCATTTATCCATTGTGTCCAATTGAACGTCAGGTTACCTTCCAAGTTGAGAGGCATCGGGGGTTTCAATCCTGATAAGGCCATAGTACTTGTTAGGTAAGCCACATCTGACACCATGTAAGATACAAGTCGACACCTTGAGTTCTAGTTCATGACTGACGTATATTGACCCGTGGTTGTCCCTGGTTACATTCCAGCCTTAGCTGGTTATCCGTATGTCCCGGTTGACCTACATACCTTACATTTTCATGTATATCATTTTTTGTTTATTTAACAATTGTTGTGAGCTCTTGGGTCTTTTTCAGTGAGGGTCAAGCTTATCTCTTTTTCATTGAGGGTCAAGCTCGTCTTGTGAACTGTTGTCTTGTGAGCTTTTGTCTTAAAAGCTTTCATCTGCGTACCGTAAATATCGGCGGGGAAGACAAGTGTCTCTTATTATAAAATTGGGGAAAATATATGCCTACATAGACAAATTTACATAATACAAACACATGGTAAATTTTTCTTCATCTTACAAATACCGGGAACCAGCGAACAGGGAAGAGATATATTATGGGTTTGTTATTCATGGTAAATTCCCCCCCACTTGCTGTGTGGACCCCACTTCGTCCACACCTCTTCTATCGCCTCTCTGCTGTCAGACTCCTTGATTTTGTCTATTGTCTGAAAAGAGTTGCAGGAAGAGGAGCCGGCCAGCATTTTACTTTCTACCTTTTACTCCGTCTGTCTCAGGCTCGCCGACTGGTCACCACAGGGCAAGAAAGCACAACCCTTTGACTAACTGTCATTTCTCTTTCCTCTATAGGCCTACTACTCTTTCTTTTTCTGTTCTCACAGGCTTACTTCTCCCCCTTATCAGGGGAGTTGTTTGCTTGGGTGGGGCTCTTTTCTTTTTTCAGTTTCTCTTTCTTCTTGCTGCAAATCCCACCTTTTCCTATCCCTTCTCCTAACCCATCGGCTACTGGATGCGAGTGCACTGCTACCATCAGAGTGGAGTGAACTTATATTGCTGCTACAATAACCAGTCATTATTGTTGTAAAGAACACCCCCCAAGTTGTGCAGCCTGTAACCGTCAGGGTTACGAACACCCTCAAGGCAGGTACCGTTTTCAATGCTGCAGTTCTGCAGCCAGTGACTGATAGGTTACGAACCCCCCCCCATCAAGTCAAGTGGTAAATTCAGACTTGCTCTCGTCCACACCTCTCCACTGCCAGTCTCCTCCTTGATTATATCTGGAAAGAGTTCCTGCTGGAGGCACTGGCCAGCTTTTCACCTTCTACCTCTTACTCCGTCTGTGTCTCTGGCTCGCTGACTGGTCATCACACAGCAGGGAAGCACTGTCCTTTGACTCAACTCCTCATTTCTCTTTCCTCTATACTACCCTGTCTTCCTTTTCTCTCTCAGGCTTACTCCTCTCCCTGATCAAGGGAGTTGTTTGCTTGGGGGGGGGGGGGGGGGGCTTTTCGTTTTCACTGTTTTTCTTTCCACCTTCTTGCTGCACGTAGTAGGCAACTAATGTCCATAGGTATACTAGTAGAATGAAGGAAAAGATATAACAAGAACTAAATGAGTAACCAGCCCCAAGTTTGGATCCTACAATTATTTAAGTTTTATTGCACGAAATTATTCTTTTTTCTGCTGTGACCCCCTGAGTATAGAAATTCACTGTTAAGACATTTGCACAAGAAAACTATATTCTTCCATTTTTATTTGAAGTAACACAGTAAAAGAAGATACAAAAGAAAATTGGGACTTCAATATAATTGTTTCCCCTAACAGTTTTGTTGGAAAATGATACTATAAAACACGCTTACACATGCAACAGTAGCAATTTCTTTTACTGAAGCTCTGGTATTCTAAGAATATCACATTCTCCAATTTAACAAGCAGGGGTCCCATGAGCTACATCCAAACCAGTTTAATCACAATGACATTAGAGGAAAACATACAAAGATATGCATGTAAGATGTATGTTTATTTCAAGTGAGGGTGTTCTTTTATTATTTCATTGAATAAAAAGAAATATGTTATGCTCAGCCGGCTGTAGGAAAGCATACATTATCCATGTAACATATTCATGCCCATTGGGACACCATACATTTAGGAAGGAATGTGTTGGTTGTTTTTAAAACATGGCACCTTAGGCGTTCATTTTATCTCTCCATAGTCTGGGCTGCCATCTTGGAAGTTGCCATCTTGGAAAGCCGGCAACAGCACCGGTGCAGGCATATTCAAGGTTCAATGTGGTGTTTGTCGGGGAGTCTGACCGGCCAGGGGCAAGAGGTGCGTTGCCTGCAAGAAGGTCGGCCACCTCGAGAAAGTTTGCCGGAGCAAACTTGGCAGAGTTAATGAGTTGACCGTGGAAGAACCTGACCCTCACAACGTGGAACAAGACCCAGATCCAGTGGAAGTCAATGTATTGACGATGGATCTGTTTGTCAGCGCCATCGACCGCAGCACCGAACAAGATGCTGAACTCTGGTATGCAACCGTCCAAGTGAACGGTCATCCAGTCAAGTTCAAGCTCGACACAGGATCGGAGGCGAACGTTCTTCCAAGGAACATCTTCGACAGGGTCGTCCCAGGCCGGCTGCTGAACACCCGCTGTTTGGTTCTGACTTTTTTGGGGCATGAGATCACTCCCGACGGTGAGGCGTTGATCGTGATCGACGGCAGAAACTTTACGTTCCAAGTGGTTCGGGGCTGTCAGCCCATCTTGGGTAAACAGGGTTGTGGTGTGTTGAACCTGTGGACGAGGTGCACTCTGGTGTGCCGACAAACATTTCCACCCCAAACAACATCCACAGTTCGCAAGCCAAAGATCTGGTAAGCAAATACAAAGACATTTTTCAAGGTTTAGGTCTGATAAAGTCGAATGCTGTCATTCATGTTGATAAATCTGTACAACCTGTTGTCGACCCACCTAGGAGGATCCCATATGCGATTCAAAACAAGGCGCACGACGAGCTTGATCGTATGGTAAAAATGGGTGTAATTGTTGAAGATGAACCTACTGAGTGGGTTAATTCCATAACAATCGTAAAAAAACATAATAAGATAAGGATTTGTCTGGATCCGACTAAGTTGAACAAAGCTATCAAGAGAGGGCCATTCCCTACCAAAACTATTGACAAAATTATCGCCAAGACGGCGAACGCACAGTATTTCTCAATTCTGGACGCCATGACAGGGTATTTATTGGCAGATAGAACTAGACTATGAAAGTTCACTATTGTGCACGTTTAACACTCGATGGGGCCGGTACAGGTACACCCGTCTGCCTTTTGGCATCAAAACAGCCGGGGACATTTTTATTCAGGAAATGCACCGTGTCTACCCAGTATAGTTATAGTAACGGACAATATTTTGGTATTTGGGTCAACCATGGAGGAACACAATGACAGACTGAGAGCAGTGGTGGACCGAGCTAGGTTGGTAAATCTGAAGTTAAACGATTCAAAATCTTTCATATGCAAAACTACAGTAAAGTATGTAGGTCATTAACTTACCCAACAAGGCGTGAAGCGAGATCCAGACAGAATACAGGCGATTGTAGACATGCCAGATCTGCGTGACAAACAAGGCGTGCAAAGGTTCCTGGGCATGGTTGGATATGTGCACAAGTTCATACCAAACCTGTCTGAGATCGCTAAGCCACTGTGCATGCTCCTTGCTAAGGATGTCGCGTGGCACTGGCAAAGTGAACAACAAGTTGCATATGACCAACTCAAAGAGAAGTTAAGAACTGCTCCTGTATTGGCGTACTATGATGTTGAGAAACCCATTGTCATTCAGGTAGATGCTTGTCAGTCAGGTCTAAGTGCTGTAATAATGCAGGAGAACAAACAAATCGCATTTGCATCTCGTGCACTCGACTCAATGCAGTGTGGCTACGCCACTATTGAAAAAGAAATCCTCACAATATGTTTCGGCTGTCAGGGGTTTCATGACTATATCTTCGGTAAAGAAGTTCAAATTCAAACTGACCACAAACCGTTGGTGGCGATAATGCAGAAGCCGATACATAAACTGTCACGCTGACCTATTTGACGACACACTCAGCGTCGCTGCAGTGGACATGCAATCATCCAGTCTTTTAAGTAAAATTGTCAAAGAGTATGAAAATAATGTATCCATGTCCATGTTAATAACACATATCGAGAACGGTTGGGACACTAGACACCGCCATGTCTACGGCAATAAATTCCACACAAAGACAAACTAACTGTAGAGAACAACTTACTGATGAAAGGCAATCGGGTTGTGGTACCTCCAAAGCTCCGCAGTGAAATGATTGAAGCGTTGCATGAGACGCACTTGGGTATCACCAAGTCCAAGCAGTTAGCACAAGACTGCATGTTCTGGCCTAACATCAATAAACAAATTGAGGAAAAAGTCAGTCGGTGTGACACATGCCAAATAACCGAAAGAATTTGCATAACGAACCATTGATAAATCACCCGATATGAAAAGATAGGGGCCGATTTATTTTAAATAAATCACGAGAATTATATAATACCCGTAGATTACTACACTAAATATCCAGAGGTAACTTTGTTGAAGGATACGGCGTCTGCCATGGTTATCAGGGCCATGATGGATAACTTTGCTAGGCATGGTATTCTGAGCCAAGTGATTTCAGACAACGGTCCGCAGTTTAAGAGCCACAAGTACAAAGAATTTGCACAACACTATGGGTTCATGGCCACATATTCGAGTCCGCACTATCCCCGAAGCAACGGCCAAATCAAAAGATTTGTGCAAACAATCAAAAACATGTTAAAAAAATGCTTAGACACGAAAACAGATTCTCAGCTAGCGTTGCTTAACTATAGGAACACTTCCTTGCCCGTGCTGAATGCATCTCTGGCTCAGCTGCTCATCAGCAGAAGGTTAAGGGGGACGTTGCCAATGGCGGAAGATAATTTAATACCCAAAAGACAAAATCCAAAAAGGGCGCAAACGGCGAAGCACCAACAAAGTCAGAAAAGTTTCCATGACAAAAAGTGTTGCAAAGTGTACAAACTGGTGATAGCGTCAAGTACAAAAACCATGCGACGGAATGGAAGAAAGGGGTGATTTTGCGTCGTACAGGAATTTCTGGAAGGGAGTATCAAATTTTAAATGAGTCAGGCAACATGTTGTATAGGAACAGGGATCAAAGGCCGTCACATTACGGCGTATGGCGGGAGCGTATTGAAAACCTACGTAGGTCCTGCGCGTGCCGGCCTATGATGACATTTGGTGACCTTTCGGGTGGTTTTGAGCGTATGTGGAACCTACGAGGAGCGTATGGGAGCGTGCTGACATTTTTTGACAGTATGGGCCATACGCCCTCATAGGTCGAGTTTTTTTTAGCATGCACAAAAAAATTTGGACGGACGGATTTATGAAAGCGTATGGCGGCGTATGCCTCATACGCTTCACATAAGCCGGCATCTGGCGGCGTATGAGTAGCGTATGTGTAGCGTATGAGTAGCGTATACGGCGTATGCCGACGTATATGACGTAACGCGCCTACGCCGCCATACGCTCCCGCAAAAAACCCTAATGTGACAGCCCCTTAAACAACGCAGCTAATCTAACTAGGTCAGGTCAGGTGATTAGACTGGCAGACAAGACTAGATCTATAAGTTAGTCAGCTGCAAACTGTAATCACACATGAACACATGTGCATGTTAGTTTAAGTATTGTTTGTTTTCAGAGTCGTTATATATATGTTTGTCAAACTGGACATTCGTATAGGAGGCTAAACAGCTGGACATTTTCCCAAAGGACATGAGTGACTGGGTACATTTGGACATTGGCTAACCTGTGGCTGAAAGCTAAGTACCTGTGATATTACCTTTTTATTACTGTATTATTGTATTTTAACATGTAAACTTGGTGCGACGGTGACGATTTTTGAGATATTGCATATCTCAGAAATACTTTTGAAGGGGGAGATGTAATATATGCATAAAAGACATCCAGTCACATGTGGAGAACAAAGGAATATGTAAATGAGATGACGTCAGAGTTGAAAGGGTGCCGGCAGTCTAGGGCCCTGGGCATGAATAAACCACTCGGTATCCAGAAGTCAGTGTTCAGACGTTGTACTTTCACAGTGGGCAGACCACTGGTATCCATGGAGACCAGGAATGCTGGATCCTTATTGGTAGGGCCAAGAATGCTCAATTCCCATTGGGGGAAGGAGGTGGTTTGATAATCTACAATGAACCCATGTAACTATATAAGCAATAAATCAGAGGGCTGGACTATCTTCTTCTATTATACTTTACTCTCTTCCTTTCACTTTGTCTGTATTGTTTTCCTTATAGTCTAGGTACACAGTCACAGATCCGAGCATTAGATTCTACATACGGTACCTCATATTCCCAGGACAACCATCCAAGTGTTAACATGGCTCAATGTTGTTGAATTTTGGCAATCAAATGATAACTGATGTTTCAAACATGATGGAACAAGACAAGCCTGTGCCCCTTTGCATAACAGCCATCATAACTTAACTTAAAAACCTAACACGATGAACCAAAAAAGCTTATTTTATTTAACGACCCTCTAGAGCACACTGATTTTCATATCATCAGCTATTGGATGTCAAACGTATGGTTATTCCCACATATTTCTTTTGAGGAAACCAGCCGCGACCACAAAGGCTACTCTTTTTGATAAGCGGCAAGGGATCTTTTATATAGGCACTTTCCCACAGACAGGACAGCACATACCACAGCCTGTGATGGACCAGTTTTGGACCACTGGTTGGAATGGAAAATAGCCCAAACTGCAAATGGGACTACTGAGCAGGATCGATCGGATGACGCACACCTTCACAGGTGGACACTCTGCTGCCTGAGCTACGTCCCGCTCCTAAAAAGATGAACTATAAAAAAGTAGACAGCTTACATTTTTATATATAAACTTTAATGTACCAGATTAAAACATTCAATCCGCGCGCCTGTGACTTTAACGTAGCGGTCTTCCCGGGTTTGGTCAGAAAGTGAAACATAAGGAATGTTTGGTAAAGAAACAGTGCCACTTTCTGCTGTTCTCTGGTCTTATACAAGAAGGACACCAACACGGACATCTTGTGTTCTGTTCTCGTACAGTGCGCATTTTATTGTCAATATAGTGCCCGCTGTGTTCAGTTCTCCGTCTCCATGTATGTTCCGATTTTCAGCCTTGTGCAACTTGGATGTTGCCTCAACATCATGCACAGCGTCCTGCTGTCCACCCAAACCGACGCTAAGTTCTATGTCCGCATCGGTTCAGTGCCATTTACAACTTTGTGTCCTTGTTTTTCCAACTCAGCCCTGAAATGATATCCAGAAAAAAAAACATTTAAAACTAGTTTCCATGTTTTGCAAGTATTAGGATATAGAAAATACTTCAGCGGTTACAATTTTCTATACTGGAACGAAAGTTATATTGTGGTTTCATTGTGCAGTACCTTGCTGTATATCGTACTAGTAAGGCAGCTCCATTAAACCTGCATTATTATTCATAGTACAACAGGAGCATACCATTTAACAGTTGTAGGTAGAAAACCAGCGGTGCAGACAACTTTAATTCCTGAATCAAATCACATCGACCTCTTCACGAAAATCGAAGCAATAATAATTCGTAGTCAGTACAAGATGCACAAAACAAACGTAACACACTCAAAAAATATTAGATTAAAGGTTTTTGTCGGAACTATTTACACATTAGAATGAAGTGATTGGGAGATCCCTTTCCCCTAATGCTACCTTTAAATTGATGATTGGTTGGTGATTTTACGCGATTTTGGCAGCCATATTCACGGGTAAAAGTCAGTAGAATACATTCTTCCAATTGGATTCGCAAACTCTAGTCATGAATTTTCCTTTGAATATAATAGATTAAAGACCTGAAATTGATATTAGCCTAACTAATTTGGTTGTCTATGAATTGCTAAAAATCCCCCATATCTAGCTTCCCATTATCAATATATTGTTTGCTATTGAGATCCGGAAAGTAACAGGAACAGAAATTAATAGTACAGAAAAGTTAAGCTTAACAAGCCTGGTAAATGAATTGATAAAAAAAAACCACTCATTTCCAGTACTAGAAGTTATACTTGAGACATATTGATAAATGTGGGACATTGTAAATATCTCAACACTTTTGTCAGACAAATTATATACATAATAATCTAGTGAGCTATACCTAGGTATTCCGATTGAACTTGAAGGTTCATTTCTTATGGTGAAACCAGTTATACAGAGGGTGAAACCAGTTATACAGAAATTATATAATTTACAGAAATTATTGTGAAACAAGGTTAAATCAAATAAAAGCACTGTCAATATAAAGCATACAATGCAATCAAAACACCTCCTATATTGCCGTTTTCATCATTAATGTGAAACATTTACTAAGAAAAGAAAGGCAATAAATTTCAAACACTTATAAATGTATTAAATAAGCTTGATTTAAACGTGCATCGAATTACCTGAGCTGCTGTGAGAAGTCATCCTCGATGTTGTCGTCGTCCCAGTTGTCTTCCCACACATTCACGTCGGCTTTGTCCTCATCAGCCCCAGTCCAATCTGTGGAGGACCGATGATAGGGGAGTTACTAAGCTCAGCCATTTATTGATAATACTCATGAAAGTTATCATCAAAATAGAGATAAAAATCAAAACACTTCCAGAAAGATCACTTGTGGTGATTTAAAGGTTTATTCGACCCTATACATACACTGGAACAGCTCAAACATTATACCAAAATAACAGTGAACCATGGTATGACTGAGATGTGGCAACAAATGTGAACACAACATCGAATATGTAATTGTGTTGCTTGATCTGTACTAGATATAAGATTCATTCCGTGCGTGCATTAGAAAATGTGGCGAAAGGCTGGGTAAATGATGTTTGTTTGTTTGTTATTGTTTTACGTCCTAGCAACATCTAAGGTCATATCTGGACGGAAAACATGGGCTTGAAATTAGCACATAAATTCTTATTATAATAATATCTATAATAAAATCACTGCTACAGTATCACTAGTTTAGTAGTCTAGAACTAGCAGTTATAATATTACGACTAAGTAATATTATTTACTAGTAATACTATAATAATAATAATAATAGTCGTACTTGCACTGCTAATACAAGTTTCAAGTCACAAACGTGACAAAGTCAAAGCTTCCTAGCCAGACTCTTGGCATTACTAGGATAGGGCAAGGAGCAGTGGAATGAGGAAGACCAGTCGTCTGCGACTGAAATTTCCCCTGCTTAAACAACTAATGTACCCAAAAAAGAGTCAATGGAAGGTACCCTCTTATCCGCATGTGGCACCACTATCGCTAAACCCTTTTCCCCTCCAACTTTTTGCGACCACATCTGCAGCAGTCCGTTGAACAAGGAATTCACAGATAAGGAGCCAAGAAAAGGCATATTAACTCCAAGAACAGAAACCTTTAGCATTTTCCCTTCTTAAAAATGCCTACAAAATAAATACATCGTCCGTGAATGTATAGCAAGGCCTGGAATTGTACGTCTATAGTGATTTAGCATAGTTTTTAGAGCCATTTCCATCAACATTTTCAATGGTAAGTACCCTCCATCAATTTTCAAAGGGGTCCAAGCATTTTTTTTTTGTGACAAGTTTTTTATTCTGCCCATAACGTATAAGCTCCCGTGAGGGTGCTTGTTTTCAACGCTGGACAGCTGTGGTACTAGATTGGTCTGGTCCCGCACTCAGGAGTCTTTACCTGATCTTTCTCGGGCCAACCTTTGCGGTTTTGGGTGTTAGTAGTTTCTATATTAGTTTTTTTTTTAATTTTCAAGTTTTTTCCTAACCTGTATATGATAACTTAGCCTACTATGTACATCTACGCAGATGACATACAGGCCTGTGGGAGAGGATCCCATCCCATTGTGGTTTGTTACAGCATCCTTTCACCCATGCCCTGTCCTTAGATAGTACACCAGTGTGCCAGAACTCCCCTGGACCCTTCAGGACTGCTATAATTTCACTGGAAGCGCCAATGATTCAAAAGCAATATGTAGGTATGTAGGTATGTGCGTAGTCGTGAGGGGCGCCAGCATCGCGGCATTCAAAAGTGTGTATCCATGAAGTACATGCCTACATGATTTGTACATGCCCACAACTAACTTACTCTCTATGTATTCTCTGTGGGAATATTTGCTGAGGTGCTTCTGATTTTGAAAATAATTTTGATTCAGATACATTTTGATGTGTCTTTTTAATAAGTATTTCTGAATTTGACTGCTGAATTTTTCAATCTGGCAAAAAAGAAGGTAAGGCATCATTGAACTGAATGTTAAGGCCATAAACCGATTTATCAGACCTTGTTTCACATAAAATGGGTTACTCTGGTCAACTGATTTCACCCATAAATTTCAAGCAGCCTTAAAAAAATATAAAGTGTGGATTTTCTGCAACCATAGCAAAGTGTTTGTATTTCATGAATTTTGATTGCAGCATGTGAAAGAGCACCCCAAAATATCCCCAGACACAAATATGAAGACCTATATGAAGACATATAAAGAATATATTTGGCTTCTTAAATTAAATTAATTTCCCCAGCATGTCAAAATTCTTCCCCAGTTTTTCTAATGTAGGTATGCAGATAGTTGCTGGGGGCGCCACCATCAGGATGCATTCAAAATAGTGTGCTTTCGTGAAGTTCATGCTTTGTGCATGCCCTAAACTAACTTACTCCCTATACATCCTCTATGGGAATATTTGCTGAGAGACTTCTTGTTTTGAAAATAATTTTGATTCAGATGCATTTTGATGTGTTTTTTATTCAATATTTCCGATTTTGACTACTGAAGAATTGACTTTGAAGTTTTAAATCTGTCAAAAAAGAAGGTAAGGCACCATTAACCTGAATTTTAAGGCCATAAACCGATTTATCAGACCCTGTTTCACATAAAATGGGTCACTGTGGTCAACTGATGTCCCCCGTAAATTTCAAGCAGGCTTCCAAAAATATAGTGTGCATTGTCTGCAACCATAGCAACCATGATAACGGTTTGTATTTCATGAATTTTTATTGCAGCATATGAATGAGCACCCCAAAATACTCATACACACAAATTCTCATTGTCCTAACTGCAAGCATTAAGAATATATATTTTAGTTGTACTAGACTTACGTAGTAAGTTGAAGTATTACTAAGATTCTTACGAATCTACGAATACAAAGGTATGGATCAGGGGAGAGGACAAGCTCGCGCAGTCCTGGATGTAGCATCAGTCGTTGGAGGGAGCAAAAAACCTTAATATTTGTTTCAGGAAACCTACCCCCCTTCTACTTCCCTTGTTTTCTGAACCTTCTTTTTAGTTATTTACCTTGAGTTTCATGGTTCTTATTTTTACAAGGCGCAGGAGGGTTGGCCCCTGATCCTTACCTTCGTATTCGTAGATTCGTAAGAATCTCAGTAATACTTCAACTTACTACGTAAGTCTAGTATAACTAGAATATTCTTACTTCATCTTCCGAACACCGGAAGTTAAGTATCCGGGGAGAGTCTTCGTAGCTTGGTTTTTTGCTTCCCGACTTCTCCTCCTTCTACTTCCTTTTGTCTCATTCTGCAATTATATGTAACCAGAATCTGTCTTTCGACGTTAGTCACATTTTATGTAATGGCAATCGTTTGGGTTGTACCCATGACAATGTCATCACTTTATATGCCTTTCTTGTTTAAGAGAATTAATAAATTCACAAGTTTGCCTAATGCTTTTTTATTGTGTTTTATTTCTACACGTTTGCTCTGCTCAGTATCTGCACCTCGCCTGGGTCTTCCAGTGTTTTATGATAGAATTTTGCAAAGCTTGCACTGTCTCACCACGATGCATTCCTCATGACTGTGTTTAGGCTCGCTCCTAGTGCTTTTGCTGAGGAGGCAGATGCCCCTCGTGTACTATGTCCTTTGTATTTTGTAGTGTCTACCCCTGACAATTCTAGGACCTTTAGTGTCCACCTGGCCAGCGTGGCCCTTGAGATTGGCCCATGTGGCCCGATGAAGGAAATTAGCAGCTGCTGCATATCTTTCCTTATATTCTCTGTTCTGCTAATGTATCTTTTCAGTGCTCTTACTACACATAATTTACAATTGCTTCTATATTCATAGAAGCGCACAGAGTCTAGGGGTTGCCCCAGTTGGTTGTGTTTTAAGTCTTTTCATCTTGAACACAATCGAGTCCTCCTCTATCCTCATGCTGTCTAAAGTCAGACTCAGGATAGTTTGTCCCCTTTGGGACGACACAAGTAACAATAACAGTGTTAGTTTATATGACAGTAATTTCAGGCTCATAGCCCCGTTGTTGCCTAATGCTTCTATCCACTTTAGAACTGTCTCCACCTTCCAGAACGAGTCATATCTTGGCTGTGGTGGCCTCTGCTCATGACAACTCTTACATAACCATTTGATTAAGAAATGTTCACCTATTGTGCTACCATTTATGCTAGGCAAAATCATGCTTAATGCACATCGTGCCGCATTTATCGTGCCATATCCAACTCCAGTCTCAAAGTATACTCGTAGATATTTTAATACCTTTGCTATTGGTGGGTCCATCCCCCTGCTCTAGTGCCCACAGTGCCCATCTGTTAATATGGGTCTGGTAGTTTTTCTGGACGTCAGGTCTGCAAGTACATTATCTACCCCTGGTATGTGAGTAATCGTTAGCCAGTTATTGTGCTCTTGGGCCCATTTCCATATAATTAATGCCACTGTTAGGCAGTCTTCTGAGTTGGACCCGCCCATGTTTTTGGCATAGGCCAAGGCTGTTGTGCTGTCTGTCCGTACTCTGATATGTACATTATCCCTCTTGCATAAGCTCATTAATCCGAATGCTATTGCCCTCAATTCGAGCGCATTAATGTGTGCTAGCTCGTCCGGGTGCCATCTGCCTCCCGTCTGAGCTGTTTCTGTATGAGCTCCCCTTCCCTGATGTGAAGCATCAGTGAATAATTCCATGTCTGGTTCTTTTCTCCTAATTTCCCGTTGGTTATTCAGGTTCACTTCCCACCATGTTATGTCTGCGTAACCTCTGTCTGAAATCCACATTCTCTTTTCGAATTTACCCTTAGTTCTTTTCAGAGCTTTAATTTTGTCCCTTTCTAAGCTTTTGAAGTGTATACCTCCATATTCCACCGCTGGGGCATAGGCCACCATTAGTCCTATTAGCCCTGCCACTTGTCTTATTGACAGTTTGCCCTGTTGAGCCCCTTTTATTTCATCTATTACCGATAAAATTTTATCCTTTTTATCCTCTGTGAGGGAGACCCACATCCCCACTGAGTCAATGTCGAACCCTAGGAATGTGATGCACTGCACGGGGGTTAGTACTGATTTTTCTTCATTCATTTTTAACCCTATTTTCATGAGACTGTTCATTAGTTCTGTTATAGCTTCTTGGCACTTGCTTTTTGTTTTATTTAACATGAAGCTGTCGTCTAGGTAGGGGAACCCCATGTGTCCCATTTCTGCCCATTCTGAGTATATAGGCGTTAGAAGTTTCGTGAAAATTCTGGGCCTCGGTGATAACCCATTTGATAATACTTGGTACTCGAGTAGTCGGTTTCCGAATCGGCACATGACGAAACTCCTCTGATTTTTATTGATGGGTACTGAGTAGTAGGCATCTGTTAGTGTTAGATCGGCGCTAGCCATCCACATACCTGGCTCTAGCAAGTCTAGGGCCGTTTTGAGATTAAACATTTTAAAGTGTTCATATTGTATGCATTTGTTTAACTCTGTCAAATCCAGTATCATTCGGAATTTGCCATTTGGCTTAGGTCTGAGAAAAATGTTTGATATCCACTGGTCTGGCATATCACTCACTACCTTTAACACTTGCTTTTCTAAAAGCAAAGTAACCTCTTTGTTTACAAATTCCCTTTCCCACTCGTCCATTCTAAACGGGTGTGGTTCCCTTTCCTGTATCGGAGTAACCACAAGCGGGATCATTATGCCTTTCACACAGTTCAATATCCAATTATCACTTGTTAACTTTCGCCAATTGTTTAAGTAATTTACTATGTTACCTGGCACAAATGTTTTATTTATGTCATGTTTGGCATTAATGTCAAAAAGTAATCTTGTCAGCTTACCAGGTCTTAATGCTGATGAGTCACCCACCTGGACAGGGTGGCTCACTTCTGAAAAGCCCCATCGCAGTTGGAGTTGCTGTTGTTGTGGTTTCCCCTACCACGGTTGCTGTTCGGCGTGTTGCCGTATTGCATGTAGTCCTCATTGGATCTGCCATACTTCTTTTCCGTGGGTTATGGTCGTGTTCCCCACGACGAGTTCCCTCTGCCCGGCCTCTCGCTCGGCCGTTGCCGCGGAATTCGTTGTATGACGAGTTACCGCCATAGCTGCCACCCCAGAATTTGTTCCCGTAGTCGTGGCGTCTCTTGCCTTTGTAGCCTGAACTCACCGTCATGCAGCTCTCGGATGCTCGAACTGATTTTATAAGTTGCTTGTTGCGCTCTGCTAAGTTGTCGCCTAGCTTCTGGCCAGTCTCCATAGACATCCTGTTTTTCTTTGATGAGCTCCTTCCCCAGTCAGGAGCTTACCACCTTGCAACGCTATTCTTGCGATCCACTCTCATTTGGGCGTGCGTATTCACCAGCATTCTAATTGCATTCAGCATGTGCAACGCCTGCTCATTCAGCTCAGGGTCGACCTCGCCAAGCTGGAGTATGATGTCCATTAACGGTGCAATGGCCGTTAATGCTCCCACCACTCCTTTTGTGGCCATGAGGAGTGAGCTCTCACCCTCCTTCTGCAAACCGGATCTCTTCATTCAGGGCCTGCACTCTTGCGTCCGGCACATCTGCTAGTCTTGTATACTGCCGTGAGATTTCTCGGAGTGTTTTCAGTGGCTTCGTGCCACCTTCACCACCCTCATAGTAGTGATGGATTATTCCTGCCATGCTTTCACTTATTGTTATGCATGCCGCTACTGGCGTCTTAAGTGTGATCTTTGACAATACTCTTGATATGTATAATCACATCAAGACGGTGTGTGGGGCATCATTTATGCAACTGAGACATCTCAGATCCATCAAGGATGTTTGTTTGTTTGTTTGTTTGTTGTTGTTTTACGTCCTAGCAACATCTAAGGTCATATCAGGACGGGTCCATCAAGGATGTCCTTACATGTGACTCGTTAGAGAAGGTTACTCATGCTTTCATTGGTTCACGCCTGGATTATTGTAATGCTCTCTTGTATGGTCTGCTGCTGTCAAGTATTTCAAAACTGCAACGTATACAGAATGTGGCTGCCAGGTTGTTGATGGGTAAAGAAATTTGATCACATCACTCCTGTGCTGAAATTATTACACTGGCTCCCTGTGGAGAAGAGAATTGATTTCAAGGTGCTGCTTCTTGTATATCGTGCCTTGCATGATCAGGCTCCAGAATATATGAGAGATATGCTCCAGGAGAGAACAAATGTTCGAACACTGCGCTCCAGTCTCTGGCCAGTTAGCAGTTCCTTGGAGCAGACTCAAAGGCTTTGGGGATCGTGCTTTTAGTATTGCTGCCCCGAGACTGTGGAATGCTCAGCCAGGATATATCACTGATTGTAAATCTGTTGGTGCTTTTATAAAAAAGTCTGAAGACACATCTGTTTAAATCTGCTTTTAACTAGGTGAAATTTATTTTCCTGTATATTTGTTTGTTATGTAAAGGGCCTGAGAACGGCTTGCTGGATTGGGCGCTACATAAATGTTTTATTATTATTTACTCTCGTAACCTGAAACTTCATAACCGTTTTGTTCTAATGATTACCTGCTTCCTTGCCATTTGAAGCGTTGTTGGGCGTCGGACTGCGGTTATAACTACTAAACTAAAAAACTAGTCTAGGTGTACTTACTCCAGCAGTTCTGATAGATACATCCCACTTGGGGCGCTGCGGTATAGCTGTCTCCACTACTGCAGCTGAACTCTGTGACCTGGTTTCTATATGCCTATATTCAGAGGCACTCTTTAAAACCCATTCACAAATCCTATACAAATGAATTGCCATACAGGATGACATCAGAATTGACCAATCACAACCTTGTTTACATCTGGGACAGTTTCTAGCGCATTATGGGGATACCTCATGGTTTTACAAGCTGTTGAAGTCAACCACTGTTGAAAAAGTCATAGAACAGATAAGTAAAATTCAAAAATCATTCTA
The DNA here is from genome assembly GCA_030323885.1 of Branchipolynoe longqiensis. Classification (NCBI taxonomy): domain Eukaryota; kingdom Metazoa; phylum Annelida; class Polychaeta; order Phyllodocida; family Polynoidae; genus Branchipolynoe; species Branchipolynoe longqiensis. The sequence continues at coordinate 18,778,464 of CM059199.1, read as the reverse complement.
GTAGTCTCACAATCCTCAATATTTAGTTATTTATCTTTCATTTGATGCCTATATTGTGTATATATATGTGTCCATTTGGTTAGACACTACAGAGCTTTAAAATGTGTGTGTGCATAGGTGGCATCGGCGCGCACAAAAATGCAGATTCAGGTGTTTAGCTCTGCTCAAATTGTGGTGAATCTACTGCTATTTTGAAGTGTCCTAAATTGCACAGGTTTCAGTTTTTGTTAGATCAAAATCCATAAAGAATTGACAGAACTGCAGCTTTCTGAAGTTTAAGTTAATTCTGCAATGGGAACTGCTCACGCTAAATTCCTGCCATTTTCAGCGTGCACGAAAATACAGATTCGGGGGGGGGGGGGTTTAGCTCTGCTCAAATTGTGGTGAATCTGCTGATATTTTGAAGTGTACTAAATTGCACAGGTTTCAGTTTTTGTTTGATCAAAATCCATAAAGAATTGACAGAACTATAGCTTTCTGAAGTCAAAGTAAATTTTCCTAAATTAGTAGTAATAGTACACTCTGACGTTATTTTCAGCGCGCACGAAATGCAGATTCGGAGGCCTTATCTCTGCTCAAATTGTGAATCTGTGGCTATTTTGAATTGTACTAAATTGCACATGTTTAGGTTTTTATTTGATCAAAATCCATAAAGAATTGACAGAAGTCTAAATATATTCAGTTTTGATAAGCTGGTATGATTTCCCATAGCAAGAAGAACCTTGGTATCAAGTTTGATCAGGATCAAACCATTAATAAAGAAACTGCATTTGTCATATTGCAGTTGGGCATGATTGTATTACGGTTGCCATTTAAACCTACATTTTTCTGTGATCTAATTTTTTTATATCAGTTTTGATAAGCTGATGTGATTTGCCATACCAAGAACCTTCATGTGACATTTCATCAGGATCTGACCATTATTTAAAAAACAGCTACAGTTGACTCATATTGTAGGTGGGAGTCATTGTATTACGGTTGCTATGGAAACCTACATTTTCCTGTGATCTAATTTGTTGGGATCAGTTTTGATAAGCTAGGGTGATTTGCCATACGAAGAAGAACCTTGGTGTGAAGTTTGATCAGGATCTGACCATTAATAAAGAAACTACAAAGAAATGTACCTATCCTGGAACATAAATGGTCACAACTTAAAGTTGCATGGTCCGATGGCGTTTGAATTTTCATTTAATTTTTTAGATAATTATATCAAATTGATTGTTATAACCTACTAATCATTAGTCCGGAGTAATTTTGATGAAAAGTGGCTAGTTTTGAAGCAATTTGAGCTGAAAGAACCCAAAATACTTTTGACCAGCTTTCCAAAAGTATTCTAGCTATGACGCGTATTGACGTCTCGTAATGACCATGTGATGTGGGATGACCTAATTCAAATGTAGCCTGGTCTCATGGTATTTTCACTGATGGTGCCATTGCACATCATTTGTTTGTTGGCATGTGATGTAGTGCTAATGATTTTCCGCGATTGCGGAAAACGGACGGAAATCGCGGATTGTCAAGTTTGAAACAGAATTCATAAGTTGGAGCGGAATTCCGTTATTTTCATGTCAAATCCGTTATTTTGAACTAAAATGTGACAGAATAAAGCCTAGATTGATCAAATACCACTTCTCCCTAGTCATGATCTCCAATCTAACATCAGTATTTATTTTCATTTTATTTGTCATTCTTTTGTGTGACGATCATGTTGCGATGTGTTACATTATTATTTCAATTGGTATCATTATAATAAAAGTGCAGTGTCAAGTCAATTAATTCTAACATGATAGCAATACATAAGTAACATAATCAAGCATAAAATTAAACAGTGTAGAATGGAATTTGTAATTTTTTTCTGAAATGGAATTGAAACGGATTTTGCTATTTTGTGAAATGGAATTTGCCTTATTTTGAAACGGAAAATCATTGGCACTAGTGATGTGATCCAGATTGATATAAAAGGGTGAATTTGCAGGTTGAAATTGAGTGAAACTTTTGAAATTATCGGAATAGCAAAATTTCACCAAATTGAAATATTGTTAAAGCTGCATAGTCCGATGACAACATCAAATTTTCAAAACCAAAAGAATTATCTAAATTGGATTCTAAATATCTACCTTCGATACTGGTGCACTTATTAAACATTGTTGCCACACATATGGGAATAGTGAGGCAATTGAATAGAACCTGTTCTGCAGAAGGCTATGGTGTCAGAGTTTTGGCAAGCTTGCCAAAATTAATTTAGCATGGTTGCACTTCAGATATCTCAAAAGTTTACCACCTAAAATAAAAGTTACTTCAAACTAAAGTAAGGTACTTTATAACGATCAACCTAATGTATTTATCTCAGAAAATGTCAAAATCTCAGAAACCATCGGACTAAGCAATTTTAAACTAAGCTGTAAAGGGATTTCCATACTACATAATATACAGGGATGAAAGTGGCCTCCCGTATAAAAAGCGGAAATCTATGGCGAGGTTTTCTGTAAATAATGTTGCTCCAATAATAGCACGTTATCCTAGTAATTATTATTATCATCGTTAATAAAAGAAGGGCCATATACATGACAAAATAAATAGAAATTACTAGTTCTCCAGCCTGAATACGGCCTTTGTAACGAGAGCTGACACAGCATTAAAACAGTTTCCCTTCTTTTAATAATAATAATAATAATAATAGCTAGGATAGCATATTATTGTTGCTACATGAGGAAATATACCACTGGCTTATCGCCGTTCTTGTGGACACAGCGAATTTCCGCGGAAACCCGGATCTGCTCCCATAGGCTTACCACTGTCAGGGAATCGCGGAAAATTCGCGGAAGTCAGGTCTGATACAGTGCTCTCCCAGCACTATCCTAGTTCCATTCCACTAATCAGTCAGTACATATTATCCCTGGAGAGTGTGCCACTGGCCCTGTTGTGACAGTATTATTGCCCATGCTATTTCAAGTAGTACTTGTTTTTCTGTTTGGTTGGGTTTTATGGCCTAGCAATATCGAAGGTCATATAAGAACTCGATTTGAATTGGATGTTGTCACATAATATATCCGTGGTATTGTATTAACGTTAATTGGTGAAAATAGAAAATCGCGGAAATCCGCGAAATCGCGGAGGTCTTTCATCCCTGAATATACAAGAATCATCAAGATTGACCAACGCAAACCAATGATAGAGGCGTTTTTCTAGACCCCTCCAAAAAAAACGGTGCGATTGGCGGGATCAGTTTTGTTGTAAGAAAATATCCGCCGCTAGTCGCCGTTTGCGCACATACCTTACTACTACTACTAGTACTAGTAGTAGTAGTACTACTAGCCTAGGTGATTACGCACAAATTCTCAAGTTTATGTGGATTTTTTCGAGAGAAAGGCTTTCCTTATTTTAATACCGACCCACCCACGGGGAGGCTCAAGACTAACATGTGTATAGATACTAAGATATATATACATAAAGTAAACAATACCCACAGAGGATTTCGCCAAAATCCAACAACCGGAAAGGGAAATAGCCCCCTATGGGCGCCGCCATTTGTAAACTCCTGTCCGAGAAATCAAAATCCAGCAAACGGAAACGGAAATCCCTTGTCAAACTTCGGTACGGAGCAAGCAGGATGGTATTCGGGGTCAGCTATTGGTTAATAATATATCAAAACAAATGCCCGCTGCCATAGAATTTGCCGATTCGTGCAGTTCAAAACTTAGATTTTATTCAAAATTAAAAGAAATAAATAACAATTTGGCATAAACATGGGTGCACAAATGAAATATTAATAGTTTACTTCGCGGAAACGACGGCCGTATTCAGGTGACCCAAGTTGTTGTTTTGGGGAGTTTTCAGTCGCCTTGGTGCGCTGAAGGCTGCAAATCTGCAGCACTGAAAGCAGTCCCATGTGGTTGATAGAATTTCAAATCGAACACCGCGAGTGGAGTAAAAAAAAATCATAAAATACTTTGCTGTAGTTATATCGGTGGGTCGGTCCTAAGCATTGCTTATTCATATTAGGGGCGTTGTAACATCAAATTCCAAACAAATTGGTCATACCTTCCGCAGGGAATTCTTCAAATTCATCGTCTTCTTCCAGAAGACCTAAGTCAGGTTTCTTCGCCGAGTCCGTCATTTTCTCCTGATTACGACAATTGCCTGTTTTCCATAACTCCCTAAGTGTTAATATAATTAAATGAAAAAGTCACAACTAAAACAGTGTTGTTATGCTTAAGGTGTGTGCTTTACAACAAGCATTAAATATATTCGAATACTACAGATAATCTAAATGAAGTGCATATTTTCACAGCATATTCTATAGCCGAATGTTGGCAGTCTACGCTTCAGCCACTTTCGATGTAGTTTGGCTGGTTGAATTTTACTACATTGGGGTTACAAACTTGAAGGTTATCAACCACACAGCCTTATTTATGTTAGTCTTTGTTGAAACAAACTCAGGGATTCATATGTGAATTACTTCAATCATGCCACCTAAAGAAAGAAAAATCGCAATCATGGGCTTCCGAAGTGTTGGTAAGTGATGTTTTGAAGGCGCCCTCACCACGCGTTGCCGTTGGCGTTGGTACTACTAGTAGTAGTACTACTAGACTACTACTAGTACTAGTACTAGCCTACTGTCGACTGTTCCAAGTTCTGTGTTTGTTGAGGAGTGATGACTCACAACCATAAACAACGCTTCCAACCGAGTTAAGTGCCACCATCGCCCTTTCTAGGTCGATCGCTGTGGCGTCATATAATATATATTCCTTCCGGACTTATGTTTGAATGGAGCAGATATTCCATTAACGATTTAAAACTATAATTTAATATAATATTAGCCTAATTAGGTATCCCAAGTGATTTTAAAAAACAGGTCTGAGCTTAATTTAATGGATTTCATCTGTTAGTATGTTTAATTTGAAACAAAAAGATACTTCATTTATCAAAATCACTCTAATATTAAGGAAGATATGGGCATTTTTAGGTTGTTACTTAATTGGGCCCATCCAAACCTAAAAAGATAGCATTTTTGATGGTCCCCCAAATTAAAACTAGTCACCTTATCTCACTTCTAATGTTTTTTCTGGTGATTTCATGGCCTGTATAAAGAGAATATAGAGATCTAGGGGTATGAGATGGTTACATTTCAAGATATGGATCTTCAAAAATGCTAAAAACTACAATTTCCCATAACTCACCATTTTTCAAATTTAGCTGTGGAGCACTTTTAGAGGTGCGCTTGTGGAAAAAATATGCACCCCAGATGGATTATTCTTATTTCTCCCTGACCTATAGGTGAGTCTTGTCACCTCTATTATTTTTTTAGGACCGCATACGATTGGGAAAAGTTGATAGAAATAGGTCCAAAATGCTCCAGAGCTCAATTTGGCAAGTGATAAAATCTGGTAAAAAATGACAAAGTTTTAAATGACACAGAAAATCACCCCTACAAGATAATTGCATGATATTTTCAGGCTTTATTAGGCTCAATATCTTCTTTCTATTTCAATTATATAAAATACACTTTGATATATGTGAATTATCTTAATTTTACAATGATTATGATCAAATCTGGCAAATTGCCCAATTTTGAGCAAGTTTAAAATGACACAGAAAATCACCCGTACAAGATAATTGCATGAAATCTTCAGGCTTTATTATCATCAATATGCTCTTTCTATTTACAGTATATACAATATGCTTTGACATATGTGAATTATTTTAATTTTATAATGATTGTGATCAAATCTGGCAAAAAGTGCCCAATTTTGAGCAAGTTTGAAATGGCACAGAAAAACACATGTACAAGATAATTCCATGAAATCTGGAGATTGTATTATCCTTAATATGCTCCTTCTATTTACAACATAATCTATATAATAAGCTTTGATAGATGTGAATTATTTTTATTTTACAATGATTTTATATATTTCTTCAAAAATAGCAAAAATCCTTGCACATGGCCAGTCAGGTAATAAGTACTACTACCACATAGGTATCCCAAGTGATTTTTAAAAACAGGTTTGAGCTTGATTTAATGGATTTCACTTGTTATGATATTGAATTTGAAAGAAAATGACATTTCATTTGTCAAAATTGATCTAATATTAAGGAAGATATGGACGTTTTTAGGTTGTTACTCTATCGGTCCTGCTCAAAGCTAAAAAGATAACATTTTTTATAGCTCCCAAAATGAAAACTAGGACAATGAGCAGTGGAATGAGGAAGACCAATTCTCCTGATCAAACTACTAATGTACCAAAAAAAAAAAATTGTTTAAATTTAAAAAAAAAATTTAAAAAAAATCCCCCAATTTTTAGTCATTAAATCGCCGTGCGCACGAGCGCCATAGGTTAGCATGAGCGCTGGTAATTATGATTGGACAGGGAATTAAATTCTCTTTAATTCAATACCAACTTTTAAGGGTTTTTAAATTATATTTTCAGTAGAAAATAGCACTTGAAATGGAAATTTTTGTAACTTCAAATTTCAATCATTTTTTTGTGCATTTTCTCTAAAATTAAAACATATATAGTTTTATATGAATGGAAAGCTCGGAATCTCACCTATCTAGGGGTATTAGTACCTTTTTCGTGGGTACTTTGATCAACAAATGGCGTTGTTGCACAAATTGGATGTACACTAGCTAATTCTACTAGGGATACCATGACACATCTCCACCTGGGAATTACCTTGGTTTGAGAGTGAAAACTGGGAGTTGGTGGTAGTTTTTATTTAGCTATATCAGGCTTATTTATTTGAATAATATAATGAATCCAAGACCAGGTTAAAGGTAAGAGAACAAAGGTTGTTTCTGCTGTAATACATTTGTAAAAATCCTTTGTGGTTTGTTTTGCCAGGGTGTTGAAGTGGAGCATTTTTTGACAGAATTTGGCATATTCAACAAGTAATCAGCCTGTGTTTGGGATACCTAATAATATATATAGGTATCCTGGTATGTGACACCAAATTTCAAAGTCAACAGATTCCAACATAAAATATATCTTTGCAAAGGGATTCAAAAGACCTTTCTAATGATACCTAAATCACCATCCTGTGACAATTATCAAGGAAGTTGTGACACTTTTTTGTCACATACCTACTAGAGTCAGTACTGACAGTAGAGAATACATAGTGTCTATGCGTATGTGAGCCGTACACATAGCCTGACGGTCTAGGCGTACATGAGAAACTAGGGCGCATGTGTTTCATGAAATGTGCATGCATCCATTTGAAATTTGCCACTTACACTGTTGACGTTGAGCAATGTGGACATGCAGCTATGCTTATTGGCAAACAGAGAATTTATTTTTGCAAATAAAATTTTAAAGCTTTCATTGGGTCGATTAAAAAGATCTTAATGCGCGATTGAAGAGGAAGATCTCAAGTATTTAATTTAACCTCATAGCAATTTTCTCTGAAAGGATTAAAATGCAGAGATAATAGTGAAAGTTGGGATATTCTGAGTGTCAGTGCCAGTGGTAGCCGTATCCGATCACAGCCTCGAAAAACTATTTTCGCAAAATAAATTCAAGATTGGCTGATTTAAAAGAAAGCTGAATGTGAAATTGTAGGGAAAGATCTGAACTATTTAATATAAATTTGCATTCAAAACACCAGAAAGCATAAATTAGATAGGTGAGGAACTGGTGCACAAACACTGCCGTACGTCTAGACCGGCAGGCTACGAATACGACTCACGTACGCGTAGCCACTGCCTAGAGAATATGATGAAAATGGTAAATACTAAAGTACCCTCCTTAAATTTTCAAAGGGGTCCAAGCATTCAAAATATAATTTCAATGGAAGCTCCAATGATTCAAAAGCATTATGCTTTTAGAATTTTTTTAATTCTTACGTCATCTCCGGAACACCAAGGCCATGGGGAGAGTATAAATGGGTCATTCTCAGAAGTTGTGACCAATACTGTGACATCAGTACCAAAAAATCAAAATGCTCACACCCAATAAATAGCAGTATGGCATGGAAACCAATCTGGCTCCAAAATCAAATATTTTCCACAAAAAGCTTGACATTTTTAGGACATTTCACATGCCACTTGCCTTATAAACAGTAGTAATAATAATTTGAAACCTCATTGCTATGGTTTTGTCTTATTTGTGATGATTAAAGAGAAAAGCAGAACAAAGATTAGCATGGTGACAGTCCAATTGGAATCAACAATTTTACACAAATGTCTGGCTCAAATTTCAATGTTTAGGGGCAATTTCAGGATTGATCTTTTACTATACCATAACTTCGTCCATGCATAGAGTGTCAAATGGTGAAAATAGTTCTGTACTGTATCTGTACTCAGTGTTTGATACAGAGTTTCATAGTACTTGCAAGTGGAAACGAAATGTTTTCCTCCAGAACAGGTTTTTTTATAATTTGTTGAGAAATAAATGTCTTCAACTTAATGAAGACATTGTATATGACCATTTGAAGTGAAATGTGCTGTTGTTCAGAGGTTTTCATTAAGTTTGTGACACTTTATTTTCAATGCTGTTGACAATGTCACAAATTAGTGATGTAATTTTCTATTTATTTCACTACATCCATCCCAATAAGATACATTATATGCAATATTGACGTTTACTTTTGATCTAAAATATCTCCCACATTATTGGTCTAAATGATGAAATATAAATATTGACACTCCAATAATGGGTTTCTTTGAAATTATGCATTTCATGTAGACTACCTCAAGTGGTACACAGTTTCTGAGAACAACCCATATATACATTTAACCCTAACCCAACTGAACTCAATCTTTTGTTTCTCAACAGGAAAGTCTTCAATCACAATTCAGTTCGTCGACAACCAATTCGTAGATGCCTACGATCCGACGATTGAAAACAGTTGAGTCACTTTTTAGGTTTTTCTGATGACTGTTTCTTCAAGAGAACTGTTAAACTGTATTTTGTAACTAAGAAACCTTAATACTAAGGTATAAATTGCTGTAGCTTATGTGAGTATATAATTATATTACACCAGCTAACCAAGCATACATGAAAATGTTAGTTAAATGGATGTCAGTCAAATTATGTTTCTACCTGTATTACATTACTACACTAGTCAGCTATGTGTAAAGGGAATGGAAATGTCAATCTGTAAATCCAATATGAGAACTGGCAGCGGAAGTAGGACAAATTACTCAAATTGAAAGCACCCCTGCTAAGAAATAAGAATTTTTACAAATAGTAACTGTGGTAATTTATCGGGAACGTATTATTAGAAATATTGATGTACATGTTATGTTTGGGGATGAGCTAGCAGATACCAAGTGGTGCCAGTAGGTGCTCAGACTCACTCTTGCCCCCTGCTGCTGCTAACTGCTGTCCTTGATCTGTTCAGCCTTCACCAAAACGGTGACGATCCGCGGGCAAGACTACCGGCTGGAGCTGGTGGACACAGCCGGGCAGGACGAGCACAGCCTCGTGCCGCAGTCCTACTCCATGAACATTGACGGTTATGTGCTTGTGTACTCCGTCACGTCAGCGAAAAGGTAAAGCTCCTCACAACACTCAAGTCTCGCCAACCTGTAATTAGTTATTCCACATAAAGGGTACCCATAATTCATTATGTGATTCTGAGGTATTTAAATTTCTGGCAGAACTCGCTAAGTAAACTGTATAGTCCAAGATGCTTCTACACTAAGATATATACCATATATTGTCGATTAAACTGAAAGGTTCGCTTGTGGTGATTCAAGTCTTTGGCGTGTAAACACTATACATGAATCCACTGACAACAAAATTGATTTCAGTCATCAATTGTCATGAGTGGAGGATTTGTATATAGTAATATTTTATAACGTGTATACAATGACTACTGAATCATAAATTAATGATGCTACCGACACTACTAGTACTACGTGTATGGAGAAGGCCATTTCAGTTACATTAGATTTAATTAATGTATCAAATTCTTTGATGCCCAGACTGGTTCCTCACTCTAAAGCCGTGTTTACACACGGGCGTTAAGTCACCTCAACTAGTTCGCCTTGTCTAGTTCGCCTCACATTCGCCGTGTGGACGGGACGCTGAAGCGGATTAAGGCTGATTGGCCTCAACTAGTTCGCCGCATGTAAACCGCGTCGCGAGGTACCTTATATGAACCGAACTAGCTGAAGTCGGCCCACCTTGCCTGTGTGGACAGTAGCGGTTTACTTGAGGCGGGTTAAGCACG
>CM059199.1:18752721-18767792 GCA_030323885.1 Branchipolynoe longqiensis | reverse complement strand
TACATATACAAAATACTAGATATTCACACAAATGGCATTAATTCCATCATTTTAGAATTCCCAATAGTTTTTTGGGGGTTGGGTTTTCGTCCTAACAACAATTAAGGTCACATCGAGAAAAGTAATACACACCTCACCGCGCTGCCTCATTAGGAGACCGAGCCGCCAGCACCACCATAATGCGATATCCCACTCAGTGACATTATCTTCATACTGAGCCAACCAATTCTTGCTGTATCTTAGTAATACCGAGTGCCAAGCCAAGTAACAGCAACAAGTACCAAGTTTTATAAGTCATTTGTTTGACTAGCCGGGATTCGATTCCACGACCAGAATCAATTTTTCTTATAAATTACACTTTTTGACATTTTATTATAAATAGGTACTCCAAACTGTTTTTTGAAATGCATATGCATATATATATATATATATATATATATATTATATATATTATATATATATATATATATATGCATTTCACTTTTTTATAATCAGATAGTACTTTAGACACTGATTTCAGAGGTATAACATTTATCTTGATGTGATAATCGGTTCAAAAGTTATGAGCGTTTTAAAATATAATTTTGAGGGGTTTTTTCATCCAAAAACTAAATTGGCCAAATTAGCAAATTCACAAAGCCATGATAGAACATGTGCAGATACTTGGAAACCAAATCTAAGCACATAATCAAGTTTCATATATCATTTAGATTGAATTAATTTTTTTACGGGAAGAAAAACCAAAAGAATAACACAGATATATATTACTTTTAAAACAGCTAAAATATCAAATTGGCCCTGTTGTCAAGTTAACAGTACCTATTTACTACCTAAGAATAAAAGTAACGTTTTCATGGGAATTTCAAAATGCTATATCTCAGCTTCTAATTAAGATAGAGAGATAAATTTGGTATCACTAGAATCAGCAGAACTATATCTATAACATGCATGTACTTGAAAAATTTAGATAATTGAACATTGAAATTGTGTTCCAACTACCATTCACGACACATGAAATTTGGTTATATGCCTTCACAATGTCTTCAATACACTCCACATAGTTATTATAAACCTACTTTAGTAATTGATTTAACAATTAATCCTTTAAATTCCTTTCTCATGGAAGAAAGTAGTCTCTTGCAAAAAAGACGCCGAAATCAGGCTGCGACCATGGCGACACCTACTAGATTGCAGCATAACCAATGGTAAATTTCGGTGAACCCCCCCCCCCCACCCCACCCCCCATAGGATTAGCACTGTCAGGGAATTACGGGAAAATGCCAGAAGTCCGGTTTCAACTGTCCTTACTGTGACTCGATTATGACCCATGTCAAACTCTTTGTTCCTTGGGTCTTATATTGTAGCCACATATAAGATCATATAAGAACGGGATTCAGATTAATCAATTGTTGTTATATATAACTGGCATTTTGAGAACGTTAATGGGCGAATATAAATAAAACCACGGAAATCCGCGAAATCCCTGGAATTTGGTTAGCAGAACTCCCCTCATATGGTTAGACTTTAAAAAGATTATGTTTGGTCAAAGTTTAATTTTTAATTCAATATTAACCCATGTTTATATATTAAATCTTAAAACTTGATTATCTCAAAGATGATAACAAATATAAGCTTCCTGTCTTGGGATTTGGGTTTGTTATTACAATCCCTAAAAGAAGGAATCAAAATATTGCATAGCAGGTATATGTTTTAATTTCGCTGCCAGAAACTACTAAAGGCAACATACCAAAATAGCTAGTAATACTAATAGTAATACGCATAATAGCTCAAATCTGCAAGTGAAGTGTTCTAACCTATTGGGATAATCAGTACTAAAGGCTATACCAACATGGTTACTGATACATGGTTCAATCTCAGTCTAAAATATTTACATGAACTCCATACAGACAAAGAAACTTATTTATTTTGGCCACATCATTCGTCAGAGTTCAATATACCGTACATTGTTGGAAGGGAAGGTGAATGGCAGCAGAGGGAGAGGGAGACCAAGAACATCATGGTTTACAAATATTTCACAGTGGACAGGCTTGAATTATTCACAGTCTATCAGAACAGCACAACATCGGGACAAGTGGAGAACCATTGCATCCAACCCTCGACTAGAGGATGGAACTATTGATTGATTGAACTCCATCCGCTTTCAGTATACCAATCATTCTCATAATAGGGACCTTTCAGTGTGCATGACTCTCTCGTCAGATGGCGCACCATGCCGATCCTATGTAATGCTGTGGTTGGATAGAAGCAGGGTGAGGTGAGGATTTTGCTGTTTGTGGTGGGGTGGGACTTAGGGGGTGTGGTGGAGGTTTGGGGGTGTAGGGGTGTGTGGTGAGTGGGTATGGTGGGGTGGGTGTGGTTGGGGTGTAGGTGTGTATGGTTGATTGATTGGTGGTTGCTTTACGCCGTGTCGGCAGCATCATGGCGAGAAATATTTGTTTTTTGTTCAAACCATCGCTTTTTCATGTAAAAGCAGACAATCAATTATGCTCCAATAGACACTGATTAAATTTAAAAGCTCACAATCATATATTTGTGGCCAAGGGAAACAAATTCTGATAAAAAAAGAAAAGTTTGATTAATAATTGATAGGATTTATTTAGTCAAATATATGAGGTGGTACAGTCCAGCTGCCCTCAAAAAGGCTAAAATGTTTTCTTGTTTTACTTTAGTAAAAAGGTCATGCAAACTGTCTGCAGTGTAAAATTGTTGGCGCAGGGCCAAAAAATCAACACAACTTAAGTCAAATGTGTTTGAGTGTCAGGTGTGTATGGTGGGTGTGTGGTGGGGGCATATGTTTGTGGGGTGGAGGTGTAGGGGTGTGGTGAGGATTTTGGTGTGTGATGGGGGTGTGGGGATTTAGGGGCGTGTGGTGAGTGGGTATGGTGTGGTGGGTGTGGTTGGGGTGTAGGTGTGTATGGTGGGGGCATGTTTGTGTGGTGTGTGTGTTGTGGAGGTGTAGGCATGTTATGAGGATTTTGGTGCGTGGTGGAGCTGTAGAGGTGTCTTACAGAGCGGCACCTCACAATCTTTAGCATCCCTAAACCCCCACCACAGCCCTAATCCCCCACCCCACACTACACACACCTATACCCCCTACACCCCACCACACACCTATACCCCCAGTACCCCTTACACCCCCACCACACACCTACACCTCAACCACACACTACACACCTACACCCCCACCACACACCTTCAACCCCACCACACACCTACACCCCCACCACACCCCTAAACCCTCACCACACACACCTACACCCCCACCACACACATACCTACAACCCTACCACATCCCTAAACCCTCACCACCACCCCCACCACAAACCTACACCCTTCTATCCAACCATGATGGCCAACTTGGACCGGGAATGGGACATGCCACCAAGTGTATAGCGAGAGAAATGGCTCATGAAAGGTCCCCATTATCTAAACCAAGTTGGACAAGGAAAACCAGATTAGACTACAAACTATCTAGAAGAATGGGATGGCCGAATGAGTTCGAGCGTCCGTCTATTGTGTTGGTAGAGTCAAACCAATGACTTAAAAATGTATACTTGTCGCTTCCTAGCCAGATGCTCTACATTACTAGGATAGGGCGAGGAGCAGTGGAATGAGGAAGACCAGTCGTCCGCGACTGAAATTTCCCCTGCTTAAACAACTAATGTACAAAAGGAAAAAAAAAGGAAGCTTACAAGGAGGGAAAGTACTCACCTTGTACCAGATGGCTAAGCGTTCCGAGTAGAAAAGCGTTTTCTGGCCAAGCGTCACCTCCTTGCCATCTTTGTTATTGTCCGGAAACAGCTTTTCAGGGTTTGCAACCATTTCTTGATACTCCTCATTAGACATGTAGAATAAGCGGGGTCTGCCCTGTGGTGACTTCAATTTGATCACTTTTTGTGCTCTCCGGTTTACACGCGATGTTTGTCTTCCACTATTCGTATTCTTGATCTTAGAAGGCGCTTTAATTGGTGACAACAACCGCCCCTTCAATTTCAACCGTCCTTTGGTCACTCTTAATGGACTCTTTTTAATACTCACAGCTTTCTGGATACTTTGCTTAAAAGACGGCTTTCGCTTATTTGTCAATAGTTTTTTTACAACTCGCTTAGCTTTTACTGGCTGAGATTCTGCTTTTGTCAGAGCCACAGAAAGGCCAGCAGTCTGCGGTGAAATTATTGTGCTTGCACATTTGGGTTGTCGCTTTGCTGGTACTGGCAAAGCGGCGGGAGACTTGGCCTTCCTTTTTGCAGTTAACAACGGCTTTAAATCAAGATAACAGTTCTTTGGTAAGTCATTACTGATTGCATCAAATATATTCCTTGGAGGAGATACTGGTGAGGACTTGATGCTACTTTTGCTCAAGAGAATTGGTGAGCTTGTTATGCTCTTATGCTCTGGAGACGACACTGCATTTACCATAGTTGGCTTATTCAATGCAACAAGTGAATTTGTCAAAGGCTTTTCTTCATAAAAAACTAAGCTGATCTTTTCTTCAATTGACAGTGGCAGATCATTAATACTTGTTCTTTCAAGAGACTCCAAAGGAGTTTTGTTCGTCTTTTTCTCAGATGCTATGGTGCCTTTCAGATTGCTTGGTTTTTCTTCCACAGTAAGAGTATTTTTAATGTTCTTCAAACCATAGACAAAATCCGCATGAACATTCTTTTTGGGAATCCTCTTTTCACGCTCCATGTTGAGGTTGTAGCTGTGGAACCTCACCTAAATGTGCAGTACCCCATCCTTCCTGAGCCACCTAGAAACAGAGAAGGAGCCATTATAGATCTACAAGGCACAGACCGGCAATGACAGCCCAGTGGTAGTGTCAAGCTAACATGCAGGAGGATTGGGTTCGATTACGACTGAGTCAAATATAAGAATAACAAATTAGCATGCTTGCTATCCCACCAGGTACTTGGAACTAATAATAGCCATGTCACATTACGACGCTTCTCGCCAACGTGAGTCGACGTATGTGATTTTTTGGCGGAACGTGGGGATACGTCAGGAAACGTTATGTGTGCGTAAGGCATGCGTTGGCAATCGTTGATGGA
The DNA here is from genome assembly GCA_030323885.1 of Branchipolynoe longqiensis. NCBI lineage: Eukaryota > Metazoa > Annelida > Polychaeta > Phyllodocida > Polynoidae > Branchipolynoe > Branchipolynoe longqiensis. The sequence goes on along the minus strand of CM059199.1, from coordinate 18,762,720 downwards.
CGACGAGGGTCGGCGGCGCACGTCATCAGATCGGCAAAGTTTTGTGCTTGCACAAAACTTTTGACGACCGACAACGCGCGGGTGAACATTATGGCGAAGTCAGAAGTACGTCGACATCGCTGGAATAACATTATGCGAACGCTAGGCACACACCACACGCGCGTGAGGGTCGTTTCCACACGTTGCGCCAAACTGTTGCTTAAACAATTTGTTGTTGTTTTACGTCCTAGCTACATCTAAGGTCAAATCAGGACGGCGCGCCAAAACACGCTACCAATACATTGCGCTGATGCCGAAAAGTTTGACGTGTCTCGCCGGCGAGAAGCGTCGTAATGTGACGGCACCATAAGATAGAAGAATTTTGGTTGGTTCAGTCTCCGGATAGTGTGAGTGACTGACTTATATCGCAGGGTATCCAAGTGAGGCAGAATTTCACCAAAGGAGGTTGGGAGACTGCACCAGGAAAGTAGCACGTTAGTACTGACAAATTAATAATTCTGACATAATAATATATTTTGCTACAAAAACAAATACTTCAAATCTGCCTGATTTATCCATTACTTAGTCATATGACATTCATGCACGTTGCTTAAGCAATTTATCTCAAAGAACATTGTTTTGAAACTTTGATTAGCAACAATTGCTTTTCAATTTAGAAATTTATTAGTATTATTAATTGCTCATTTTATGAATCGATCTATTTCCGCTTTTGATTTACTGAATTGATTAATAAATCCTTGTGATCTAAATTAGTACAAATATGATGCACACCTACATCCAATATACAAATAAGTTATTTTTATGAATGATATTGATCATTTTTCTATTCTTATGCTAGATGCTCAATAAGACATGCTAACATTTTATTTTGAGGCTATGGATATGTCACTGAGAGCATATTTATGTGTGACCAGTTTCACAGAATTTAAGGTAAAATACAGTAAGCTAGAAACGATGTCAATGAAAAAGCTTGTATTGACATTTGGTGATGTTGAGCTATAAGCAAATTTTAGTAGCCAACATAACCGTCTTTATAGAGGGGTTGTAATGACGTCACAAGACAACTTTGGGTGGCCATATTGGATTACATACAGAAGGCTTGCAACTGCCTAAACTGTGCCTATTTACTGATGTGTTGGTTTATTTGTCACTGTTTTGAGCAGTTTGGCCTCAGAAGTTGTTGCTAAAGTGCTGTAAGTAAACACATTGGATGTAAATTGCCCAGAATCTCCCAGAACACAAGAACACTTTGTTTTACTGCATATGCATGCATTCACATAGGATTCACCCAGTACTCGCAGTTGCAGTACACGGGTAAATACCAACCCTATTTAAAAACGGTTGAAAAAGCGGGTTAACGAATTGAGAGCCTAATTTCACAATCTAAGAAGCAACAATTAGTCTTTACATATGTCTTATTGATAGCCCACTACCTTTGAGTTGAAAAATATAATATAATATCTAGTTTAATAAGATTTAAAAGTGAAACCGACGGCGTTCTGCAGCCGCCATCTTGTCTTTTTGCATTCTCTACCATTTCACCAACTCTGTGCCTATATGGGTAGCCATTTAATACTGGAGCCAGAGTTTCTATTCATGTTCCATACTAAAGCTATTTTCGCCCGTATTTACACTACGTTGTCCTTCACCCGTGTACTACAAGTACCGGGTGAATCTTTTATCTAGCATTCACATGGCTCGGGAGGGTGCTCATAATCCAAGATGGCTAGCCGCTGAGTGATGACGTCACATGCACTCCCTCTATAGTATATACATATATATATATAAATATCTACTTCATACGAACATTTAAATTACGTACAGTCTGGATTGGCATCGTCAATTTTGTGCATTTAATATCAAGAATACGATAGGATGTATTTAACTTACCGATCCTCTTCCGGCTGATCTATCATCTAGGCTCTGTGACTGTGTTTATGAAATTATGTATGTATTATTTAAGTATGTCTTTATTTATTTAAAGCAGTTAACTAACTAAATAATGAATATTTATATTGCAATGTTTAATGTGCCATTATGTGGTGTCGGGAAACCATAATTGTGACAATAAAATTAAAAGATTAACATAAAACAAACATACCTTGATTGTGATTCAGCAATATTAACGATGTCGATAGGTCATGGTGCTAGAACTATGCCAGTCTATGGTCAGCTCTACATGTGTACTTTATGAGGGGACGAGTGAAGCTGCAGCCACTGTCACAGTCACTGTCAAACTATTCGTAGTCGTAGCCGTAGCCTTTTCACATAGGTTTACATGGCCCGTGTCAATTAGAAGGAAAATCAGACCAACCAAATCGTTTATCGATGGTGCCATCAATCCCTTGGTAAATAAATTGACAAAAACCCACCGGTATTATTTCGGCAGGCCTGTGAATAACTCCGATTTGAGGGATTGGCAGAGCAACCATGACGAACACATGACAGCTCAGAAAGACGAGCAAGGAGACTGGAACGACACACAGGAATGTTTCGGACGCCAATAACACCATCTCATCTCGGGATTTATGTACCTTTACCAGACGATCGAACCACTAAACAACCATAAAAATCATGCTAAACCATGTACCTGCCCTAGGTGTCAGGTTGTTGTCTTTTCTGGACGCTAATTAGTTTTTTCTCTCGATTTCTAGTCGGACAAAGAGGGATTTTCCGTATTTGCCGCCAGCTGGGATGGAGTAGAGTTAGCACTCTGTCGAAACAGTTAGTTTCGATCTTCAGTTTTTATTAGGACTAATAGATTCGATTTGATATGAAATGACATCGTTAATCTGATAACACATTTAGGGCAATTATTCTGTAATATCATAAAGCTTTGCTTTGTTAAGTAAAAATACACTGACGAAATCTCTGTGACGAGTGCACTGAAAGCGCGCAGCCGCAGGGTGTGGAGATAATATGATTGGCTGTTGTCGGCAGCAAAGCAAAGCCCACATACATATTCACGTCGAAGGCAGGAAAGTCTCAAATCCAATTTTGTTCCCCTTTAAATAAACTCTCAATTTTCATTTGATTTTTTCTGGCAAAATATTCGATCACACGTTCACGTGACGTCATCTACCGGATGCGCGGCCATTGTGGCGATATCAACCCGTAAACAAATAGAGTTTGCTGGTGTGCGCAGTGCAAAACGTGTATTTCATTCAAAATTAATAGAAATGCAGAACCCTAACCTTATCAATTTAATATAATCTTTTTGGTAAACATGTTTTCTATATCATATATGTGTACCAAGCGATTTGTTTCTAGGTGGTGTGGCTGTAGCGATATTTCACTTTTTGTGTAAGAAGATTGCTCACGACCATTGATTGACAATGCCTTGAGTCCGCCGGTAGGCGCAGTGCAAAACGTCTATTTCATTCAAAATTAATAGAAATGCAGAACCCTAACCTCATCAATTTAATATAATCTTTTTGGTAAATATGGATTCTATATGTGTACCAAGCGATTTATTTCTAGGTGGTGTGGTTGTAGAGATATTTCACTTTTTCTGTATGAAGATTGCTCACGACCATTAGCCGTGTTTACACAGGGAATTGTGAAACGTTCTAGACAAAGCGATTTATATGAAGCGTTTTAGAGGCGCGTTTACATGGACAGAGTTTGAAAGTGTTTTGTCGCCGGGAACAAGCAGCCTTAGGTCCGCCTGTAGCCGGCAAGCACTGCTATTTGTTTAGTTTACACAAGTCCATTCGACGCAGATGTAGCTGCTACGTTAATTTCGCTTGGAATTTTAGGTTAATTTAATTAAATTTCATTATTTGAGTATGTAATTCTGTTAAATATGATCGCATTCACTAGATTTCAGCCTAATCAGGCCCTAACACTGCCGGGAACCAGCTGAATCGCTTCATCTATAATACCTCACGAGGTGGTGTAGATGAAACGTTTCATATGAATCGATTCAGCCCTAAAACGCCACAGAGCCGCGTTTACACGCCAAATGTGAGTCGATCTAGGCAAGTGGTTTCATATGAAGCATTTTAAATCGCCCGTGTAAACAGGGCTATTGACAATGCCTTGAGTTCGCCGGTGTTAGCGTCTCATTTCCCACAAGTCTCATTTCCCAAATATCGCTTCTGCGCATGCGCGGATTCGAGTGACGAATGCAAACTGCAGATTGTCAGAGTCTCATTTCCCACAAATCTCATTTCCCAAATATCGCTGAGGGGGAGGGGGGTACTTTGGTTGGCTTTATGACTTTAAACCCAAGAATACTGGAGGAAACGTGTACAACAATATTCTCTACGAGTTTGAGAATATTGGTGAATATATTAAAGAAGTTATTGGCGAAAAACCGATTCGGTTGCCGGTATGGTAGAGTTGACATCGCCGTGTTTACTTCTGGTCGGTTGCTCGACCTGATTATTGCTATTTGTTTTTTAGCGGTTATTCTTATGAGTTTAAACCCAAGAATACAGGAAAATACGTATTGCTTGTGGAGAACAATATTCTATGAATTTTAGAATATTGACGCATATATTAAAGAATTTATTGGAGTTAAACAGGAGGATACGTATTACTTGATTGTGTCACTACCCAAACCAGACTGGCTCATTTTTTACGCATGCGCAGACGACGCTGTTGGATTCTGAGACATGCACAGAAGCGATATTTGGGAAATGAGACGTGTGGGAAATAGGACGCTGACACCGGTGTCACAGTTTCAGCGCCTGGTCAGTTTCATGCGCATGCATCAAAATCTAACATCATCATCAGTAACCTTATAAATTTAATATAATGTTTTTGGTAAAGATGTTTTCTACATGTGTACAAAGTGATTTGTTTCTAGGTGGTGTGGTTTTAGAGATATATCACTTTTCCTGTAGTTTCTGTATGAAGATTGCTAGCGACCATTGACAATGCCTTCAGTTTGACGGTAAGCGCAGTGCAAAACCTTAGTTTTATTCCAAATTAATACAAATCAAGAACCCTAACCTTATAAATTTAATACAGTCTTTTTGGTAAAGATGTTTTCTATATGTGTACCAAGCAATTTGTTAATAGGTGGGGTAGTTTTAGAGATATTTCACTTTTGCTGTATTTTCTGTATGAAGATTGCTCACGACCATTGACAATGCCTTGAGTTTGAGTCTATACGGGCGGGGGAAACTGACCGGGCGCTGAAACTGCGATACTGGTACGCGCAGTACAAAACGTCTATTTCATTCAATATTAATAGGAATGCAGAACCCTAACCTTATCAATTTAATATAATCTTTTTGGTAAACATATTCTCTATATGTGTACCGAGCGATTTGTTTCTAGGTGGATTGGCTTTTAGAGCTATTTCACTTTTTCTGTATGAAGATTGGTCATAGCCATTGAGTTTGCAGCGTGACAGTGTGTTATTATTGTGGTTACTATGGCCGCACTTCCGTTTAGCGTGACATCAGTGCATACCCTATATACATACATCAAGTTTATAAAAAATCTATATATTATAACCAGAGCCATTTCAAAGTTAAGGCAAAGACCCTATAATACTATTCTTTGGTTAAGGCAACACAGTTTCTCAAACAGGATCATAAATATGATATATGCATAATAGACGTCTAGACACGTCTGGTAATATGCTAATGAGATGATGTCATGGAAAGTTTAGCCGGTGGTTCAGTGAGCCCTGGATGGGAATAGACCATTCAGTATCCAGAAGTCAAAGTGTTCAGACGTTGTACTTTCACATGGTGTCAGATGAGGAAGAATGCCGCCCGCTAATACACTCCCCGGTTTGCGGCCGCCTGGTCAGCTTGTTCTCAGCAACAACGCAAGATCGAACTGGAAAACATGGATCAGAGCATATGACATATACGCCATTGCTGCAGGTGTCATATTGAAGACAGAACGAGTGCAATGCTGCATCTTTCTTCACGTCGCTGACGAAGAAGCGCAAACAGTTTTCTCCAATATGTCCATCGCGCTCGCTGACCGAGACAGGATCAGACCACTCACAGAAGCATTCCAGACATATTGTATATGCAAGTGCAGTTTGATAATAAGGTACAAGTTTAATTTGCATAATCAAGCTACAGAAAATATGGCCACGTACATCACGGCGCTAAGAGACAAAGTAAAGGATTGCGAATATGGGACAGTGGAGGAGTCGCTGTTGCACGATCGGTTGGTGGCTGGCGTAAGAAACATTAATTTGCGTAGCAAACTGCTGAGTTAACTCTGGAGAAGTGTGTGGGTATGTGTGAAATGAGTGAATTCAGTTCGGTTCTGTTGTAGGACACCAAATCAGATGTTAATAGTAAGGAAATTGATTTTCTTAAGAACTATGCTACTGCGTGTACCGGTGCACCGGTGGTCCGGTCATCGGTGACGCCATCTTGGAAATCGCCATCTTGGAATTCTGGTGGTGCCGGTTCAGGAGAGTTCAAGATCCGCTGTCAGAACTGTGGGTACGAACACCGCCTGCCCAGCGAAAGGCAAAGCTCGCATAGCCAGAAAGAAATCGGGCACTTCGGTAAGGTCTGCCGGAGCAGACTGGGCAGGGTCAACGAATTGGCCATCGAAGAGCCCCACCCTCACAATGCTGAGCAAGACCCGGATATGGCGGAGGTCAATGTGCTGACAACGGATCTGTTCGTCAGTGCCGTTGACCGCGGTGCCGAGCAAGATGCCGAGCTGTGGTACGCGACCGTCCGAGTGAACGGTCGCCCTGTCCAGTTCAAGCTCGACCCCGGGTCGGAGGCAAACGTGCTTCCGAGGAACGTCTTCGACAGAGTCGCTCCGGGGCAGCTGACGAACACCAGGTGTTCGTTGGTTACATTCTCGGGACATCGGATCACTCCTGACGGGGACCGTCGGTCGACGTAAATGGCAGAAACTTCAGGTTCAAAGTGGAGCGGAACTGTCAGTCTATTTTGGGGAAACAGGCTCGTGTGACATTGAACCTGCTGGCGCGGGTTGACGAGGTGCATTCTGTCGTGCAGACGAACATTTCCAAGCCGAACGACAGTCCCAGCGCCCACGCTGAACAGCTGGTAAGCGAATACAAAGACGTGTTTCAAGCTTTAGGTCTTATCAAAGCAAATGCTGTCATTCATGTTGATAAATCTGTACAACCTGTTATAGATCCGCCTAGGTAAATCCCATTTGCTATTCAAAGTAAAGTACGTAGTGAACTTGATCGCATGGTGGAGTTAGGTGTAATAGTTGAACAGGATGAACCTACCAAGTGGGTTAATTCCATAACTATCGTAAGAAAGCCAAATAAGATAAGGATTTGTCTGGATCCGACTAAGTTGAACAAAGCGATAAAGAGAGGGCCTTTCCATACCAAAACAATTGACAAAATTATTGCCAAGATGGCAGATGCAAAATATTTCTCAGTTTTGGCTGCAATGACAGGGTATTGGCAAAGAGAGTTAGATGAAGAAAGTTTGCGTCTGTGCACGTTTAACACGCCATGGGGCCGGTACAGGTACACCTGCCTGTCTTTTGGCATCAAAACAGCCGGTGACATTTTTATTCAGGAAATGCACCATGTCATGGGCGATCTATCCGGTATCGGGATAGTCGCAGACGACATTTTGGTATATGGGTCAACGGTTGAGGAACACAACGAGAGGCTCAAGGCCGTGTTGGACCGAGCTAGGTCAGTAAATCTCAAACTAAACGAGACAAAATCGTTTCTATGCAAAACTACAGCAAAGTATGTAGGTCAACAACTTACCCAACACGGGGTGAGGCCTGATCCAGGCAGAATACAAGCAATCGTAGACATGCCAGAGCCATGCGACAAACAAGGTGTCCAAAGGTTCCTGGGCATGGTTGGGTATGTGCAGAAGTTCATACCTAACATGTCCGAGATTGCCAAACCATTGCGCACGCTCCTCGCTAAGGATGTAGCATGGCACTGGCAAACCGAACAGCAGGGTGCTTTTGATAAGTTGAAGAAGTTGAGAACTGCTCCTGTGTTGTCTTATTATAATGTAAACAAACCCATTGTCATTCAGGTAGATGCCTGTCAGTCAGGTCTAGGTGCTGTGTTAATGCAAGAAAGCAAGCCAATCGCACTCGCATCTCGTGCGCTCAGTTCAGCGCAGTGTGCAGGCATGAGCATTTCCCGCCAATTGGCTGATTTCCGCCAATTAAATGCTTCCTGGGCTGTTCACGAGATACAACTATTAACTATTGTATAGGTGTATTATTTATATTATTGACTCATCATTTATGCAAGATTACAAGAAAAACACTTCTGTATTCGTTGTACTGGGGCCATATGCAGGACGCGGTGTTAATGAGCCAAAACACGTTTAGGGCGGGATTTCCAGTTTAGCGCCAAAAAGTCTGTATGCGGGCGGGGGGGAGGTGTTACGCCAACACAGCGCGTTTAAGGTCGGCTGCACTAACCCCGTTTCAGAGGAGGTTTAAGGGTGGTGTTAGTGTTAGGTTATGCCCAAATCTATTCAATGCTGTCATATTTAACAGAATTACATACGCAATAAGTGAAATTTTATCAATTTAACCCTAAAAGCGAACCGATATTAAGACCATCGACACATTGCCGACGTTAGTCATATTGTCGAATCGACGAAAGCAAACAAAGTGAACCGCTGCCACCGCCCCGTCGACGTCGATATCCATACTGCCCGCTGCCGCCGCCGAATCGGCGATTTGTTTACTTTACGTTCGTCGATTCGAAAATATAACTATTAATATCGCCGCCAATGCGGCGGTAGCTTTAATAACGCTTCGAATTTAGGGTTAAATTGATCAAATTTCACTTATTGCGTATCTAATTCTGTTAAATATGATAGCATTTAATATATTTAAGCCTAATATATGGGTACAGACGCAGAGGGATTTCCCAAATCTATAAATAAATTCACGTTTAGCTATAATGAAAGTGTTAGGGGCTCCTGAAAATGACTTGACACAGTTCCCGACGTCGGTGATAGCTAAATGGTAACAGGCTCTAACACCAAACCCCGCTAGCACTGACTCCTGCATATGGCCCCTGGTCTTTATGCCTACTCTTACCTTATGTCACAGGTGAAGAGTGAAATTCCTCCCTCCTAAATGGCCAAATTGCACCAATTGTGTCCTACTTGTAAACAAATTTCTCTGGGGGAGGGGGGGTAGCCCCCCCCTCCCTACACCCTCCCCCCCCCCTACTCGGCCTTAGGCCGAGTTTTGAGGCATACGCCCCCAATCAGCTAATTTGTTTTACTTCTCTGCTCATGTCTGAGTGTGGTTATGCCACAATAGAAAAAGAAATGCTCGCCATATGTTTCGGATGCCAGAGATTTCATGACTATATCTTTGGCAAGGAGGTACAAATTCAAACGGCCCACAATTATTAAGCCGTTGGTGGCGATAATGCAAAAACCGATTCACAAACTTTCAGTCAAAATGCAGAGAATGCGTTTGCAAAACTACATTATTCAGCTGTGTCATGTGAAGGGTTCTCTGATGATTTTTGCAGACACGTTGTCCAGAGCACATAGTGCTAATGTAGGTCATGGTAGCCTGTTCGATGACACGTTCTGCATTGCCGCAGTGGACATGCAATCGTCAAGTTTGTTAAGTAAAATTGTCAGAGAATATGAAAAAGATGTATCCATGTCTATGTTAATCGCACACATTGAAGATGGGTGGGATACTACACGCATACAGACACCGCCATGTCTAATGCTAGGTACACACCTACCGTTTTGCCGCACCCACCTACCATATTCGATCTAAAATTGCCCAAAAGTCTTGAGGTGTGCACTCCCCTAGCACACCTACCGATTGCGATTCGCGACTTAAAACTCAATTTTAGGGCTAAAAGTGCTTCCTTACGATTGCGATTCACGATTAAAAAAAATGAATCGGCCCATTTTCAGTTTTAAGCGGGTCGGGTCGCGAGTTTTAGTGCGCGAGTCGTAAACAGTAGGTGTGTACCTAGCATTAGAGAGTACATCCCGCACAAAGACGAATTAACGGTAGTGTAATGGCCCACGGCCCTCCGACTCTCTCACTCGC
>CM059199.1:18643933-18752221 GCA_030323885.1 Branchipolynoe longqiensis | reverse complement strand
GGGGTAGAGGACATCACCTGGACCTCTGAGGCGGTCCACGCTTACGTCCCCCGCCTCGCCCCCTCGGCGGCCCCTCGAGCCCTCTCCTCTCTCCTGGTTGAGGGCTCCTCGGGCCCACCTCCCGCCAACTACTGACATTACCTCATTTGACACTTTATGATAACACTGACATTTGACGCTCTCATCATGAGCATGCATCATACATGATATTATATTTTACCTTTACCTGTATTGCTGATTTATTACACCTCACATTCATTGTATGTTCATGAAACGCCTCGGGCATTTACTCAATAAAATGCCCTCTTATTCCACTCTCGCCTCCTCGTCCTTCCTTGCCGCGCATCGGTCGTAATGCTCGCATTGCGGTTGATGCGAGGCGAGGGAGGGCGCGCCCCGCCCCCCCCGCTCTCTCCCCCCCTCCTCTCTCCTCCAGCCCCTCTCTCTTACATAACCCCCCCACCCCCCTCTCCTTCCCTTATAACCGCCTCCAGCCTCTCCTTCGGCCACTCGCCCTCCTGCCTCCACACACTCCGCTCCTCACACCTCTTTTTTCCCCACCCACCATCCCTATACACCAACTCTCCACTATAGGGTTGAGGGCTCCTCGGGCCCACCTCCCGCCAACTACTGACATTACCTCATTTGACACTTTATGATAACACTGACATTTGACGCTCTCATCATGAGCATGCATCATACATGATATTATATTTTACCTTTACCTGTATTGCTGATTTATTACACCTCACATTCATTGTATGTTCATGAAACGCCTCGGGCATTTACTCAATAAAATGCCCTCTTATTCCACTCTCGCCTCCTCGTCCTTCCTTGCCGCGCATCATCCATAATAGGCAGTATAAATCTTCAAGGAAAAAAAATAAATAAATAAAAGATAGCGTGACTGAGTGGGATATCGGGTCATGGTGCCAGCGGCCTCATTTCACAGTGGGGCAGCACTATAAAGTCCCCATGAGTGCGCACTGTCACAAGTCTGTACCCGTCCTGATATGACATCAGATGTTGCCAAGACGTAAAACTCCAACAACCAACCAATCCAATCCTACTACACCTTCTTTCACCACAAGGCTGATATGCCAAATGTCGCTTCTGCGCATGCGTCAGAATCCAACAGCGTCGTCTGCGCATGCGTCAAAACTGAGCCAGTCTCAAAGGCCGTAATCGATTAACACGACCCGGGCGACTCGGGTCATCCGAGTCGTCAGAATTTCAAATCGAACACCGCGAGTGGAGTCGTCATGAGTGCGCGCAGTTACAAATCGGTACCCGTCCTAATATGACCTTAGATGGTGCCAGGACATAAAACTCAAATCCTATTTTGCTGTACGTATATTTGTTACTAAAATAAATAATTACGCGGAGAACCGTATTCGATTATTCGACCCGAGTCTGCAGGATGTGCGCATGCGCCAAAAAGTGGCTCGGGTGATTGGCATATCAGCCTTGCGGCATCGGAGACCGCCACACCGGTGTGGCGGATTCCGAGGGACACCAGTTTGCGAGGGACACATCGCTTCTGCACATGCGTCAAAATCGAACAGCATCATCACTAACCTTATAAATTTAATATAATGTTTTTGGTAAAGATGTTTTCTATATGTGTACCAAACGATTTGTTTCTAGATGATGTAATTTAAGAGATATTTGACTTCTTGTGTATTTTCTGTATGAAGATTGCTTACGGCCATTGACAATGCCTTGAGTTTGACGCTACGCGCAGTGCAAAACGTTAGTTTTATTCAAAAATAATAGAATTCAAGAACCCTAACCTAATAAATTTAATATAGTCTTTATGGTAAAGATGTTTTCTATATGTCTACCAAACGATTTGTTTCTAGATGTTGTAATTTGGGAGATATTTGACTTCTTCTGTATGAAGATTTGCTCACGGCAGTTAACAATGCATTTGAATGGAAGTGTCCCTGTCAAACTGGTGTCCCTCGGAATCCGCATCACCGGGTCGTGTTAATCGATTACGGCCACAGTGCTGTGGAAGTAACTATAGCTAGGTTCCATGCAACAAATCCCACAGTAATTATTGATGAAGCACAATTCAAATAATCACGGGCTTGAAAGTTATAATCAATAAAATACGACTTACTACTTACTACTCATGCTCTGTTCACCTTCACGCCACTTGTGACTTGTCACGACCACCGAATGGGCCGCGTTCAGGGTGCGCCTCCGAGACGTCTTGGGGAAATCTGACATCAGGGGCCATATGCATATGTCCGGGTTAGCGCTGCGAAGCTGGTTTTCAGCGGGTTGGCCGGGTTAGCGGCGAAAAATGTGTATGCATGTGTCCGCGTTAAACTAACTCGGCGAGGTTAAAGTCGCCTGTACTAACCCCAAGCGAAAGGATGGTTAAAGGTGGGGTTAGGGATCGATTATGGCCAAATCTATTGAATGCGATCATATTTAACATAATTACATACTCAAATAGTAAAATTTCATTAAATTAACCATAAATTCGAAGCAATATTAACGTAGCAGCTAAAACGGCGGCGTTATTCATATTGTCGAATCGACGAATGTAAAGTAAACAAATCGCCGCCTCCGCAGCGACGTCGATATCGAGGCCCCTTAGGTTGCTAAATAGCTGAAACGTTAATTATTTACGCCCAAATCTATTCAATGCGATCATATTTAACAGAATTACATACGCAATAAGTGAAATGTAATTAAATTAACCCTAAAGTCGAAGCGAGATTAACGCTGATGCCATAACGATGGTGATATTAATATTTTCGAATCGACGAATGTAATGTAAACAAAGCGAGGCCCCCTAGGTTGCTAAATAACTGAAACGTTAACTAACCCGAGCGCGCTTTGGTCATATACATGCCCCGTGACACATTTGGAACTCCGGGGTTAATTAACCCGGGACCCGCCTTTAACCCTGGCCCGGTTAAAAATTGGCTCATGCATACGGGCCCAGGCTAGTCTGAACTGCAAAACCGGTTTGTCGCCTCAAAAATGGCCGCCCCCCCCCCTCCATTTGCAATGGAAAAGCTGCGCTGTGATCGGCTGAAACCACTGTACACGGCAGACATTTTTTAGGCGCTTTTTATCTCCTATCTGAAAAGGGAGACGTCTCGGAGACGCACCCTGAACGCGGCCCAGGTCCAGCGGCAGTGGCCAGGCTTCTTTTCCACTTTCAATGGACTGTATTCACACGGGCGAGTTAAAACGCCTCACGCAAAACCACTTGCGTAGTTCGACTCAGATTTGCCGTGTGAATGCACGGCTGAGGCGTTTTAGGGCTGAATCGATTCATATAAATCGTTTATTGTAAAACGCTTCGCGAGGTGGTCTACAGGAACTGATCTATGTTGAAACGTTTTATCTTGCCCGTGTGAACGCATATGAAGCGATTTATGACGTCACACGCATGCGCAGTCGAGACCTTGGTTTGTTGACTTTCTGGTCGATCAAAAGCGCATATTATATAATTTAGTCTATGAAACCACTAGCTGCGCACATATATTTTTTTCATCATTTATTTTTAGGGTTTCACTGCCCAGCAGAAGTTTTGACTGTTCCAAACCAATATGATTCAGTGCTTACATATCTAGGTCAAACCCACACTCTCTCGGCCGACGTCGACGAACCCAAACTGGCGCTGGTTAGTCTGGACTTGCTCATGCGCAGATATCCACTTCCGCCTTAAACCGATTCAAAGCACTGCCCGTGTGAATGCGACACACTTTGAAACTTAGCCCGTGTGAATGCGTGCTAGATCGCTTGATATAAATCGCCTTCTGTAGATCGCCTTACATTTTGCCCGTGTGAATACAGCTTTAAGCTGCGTTTACACAGGCAAAAATTAAAACGATCTAGGCAAAGCGTTTTACCTGAGGCGTTTTAGAGGCGCGTTTACACGGACCGAGATTGAAAGTGTGTCGTGTCTACACGGGCAGTACTTAAACTGTTTCAAGGCGGTAGTTTTCTATCTGCGCATGCGCATGCGCCTCACCGTGCCTTGGTGAAATCAATGGCGGACAACCTAGCTAGTGTATTCTTCACGATGTTCCGAGCACAACAGGTGAGTTCAACACGAGAGGGGAATATTATTGGACGATCTGGGGCCAGAATGCGAGAGATCATTAGGTGGTCGTCCAGGAGGGCTCGGCGATTCCAGGAGTGCCAGGAAAATGAACTGCGACAGTTTGTTTTCCAAATCATCACACTGTTCGGTGTCCAAGCTCGGCCGGTGTCATGGTATACAACCCCTGCCTGATCGCAGCCCCTGTCGTGAAGACAGTTGACTAAGCATTTATTTTTGTAAAATAAATTAAAAAACTTTCAGTGGATCGATTAAAAATATCTTAATGCGCGATTGAAGAGGAAGATCTGAAGTATTTAATGTAACCTAAGAGCAATTTATGCTGAAAGTATTAAAAACAGAGATAATAGACTAAATAGTGAAAGTTGGGATATTCTGAGTGTCAGTGCAATCTTCATACAGAAAAAGTGAAATATCTATGAAACTATACACCACCTAGAAACAAACCCCTGGAACATATATAGAAAACATATCCAACGAACAGATTATATTAAATTTATATGGTTAGGGTTGTGCATTTCTATTAATCTTTAATAGACACTGGCAGTGTGTAGTCGTTCTGCAGCCGAGCTGAGCTTGTTTACAACCTCTGCGCATGCGCAGAAGCCACGACAGGGGCTGCGATCAGGCAGGGGTTGTATACCATGACACCGGACAGGGTGGTCTGGGCGCGTGAAAGGTAAGCACTCACCTAAAAACTTTTGTGTTTATCCAACTCACAATAATCTGGTTAATATGAAGATGGGTCGAAATATCTTAATATAGGTATGTGCCAGAAAGTTTCAAACCCGTTCAATTCGTAAACAAAAGGCACCACTGGAAACAGCTTGAAAGCCCATTTACATGAATTATACAAACCATTTAACCTGACACGTGTTGTGTACCAAGCCATTTTAGGTGGTGTAGTTGTAGAGATTGCTCACGACCAGTTACTAAATTTAGCATCAAGCAACTATAGAGCCTAGGCCGATCTATATACACCGATGGTCAAGATTCCAAGTTTCTTCCACTCACCCATGTTTGGTCGTGTTCACATGTACAATATATTCATATAGCCTACCCTTCTGGTCACATTTTCTTCTTGGGTCTTTTCTAATGAACCAAACGGCAAACTTTAGGGCTATTTAAGAAACCCGACCTACATGTAAGGAACTTTTTGCCATCACCAGGTTGTTTGTTTACCGACATGTTATCCCCCATCACTAATCTTCCAGGTCGTCCCACTGGTGGACGGACATCGTTCTACAAACTTTTGGGGATGACGAATGGCTGGAAAACTTCCGCATGCGAAGGGCGACATTTGACCACATCGTCGCTCAACTTCGCGTCCACATAGGCCGGGCTGACACCAACATGAGGAGGTACGCTGCTACTGCTAGCTTAGTTGTAAAAATTAAGTCAACACGTACTTGAGTCGGGTTACAGTTATGCTTGCATATTTTGTTTCGGCTTATCTACCCCATGTGGGATCGACACGCTTGCACACTCAGTCCGTGTGAACGGGCCATAAGCCATAAGTCAATCGATTCATGTAAAACGCTTTGTCTAAATCATTTTACATTTCCCCCTGTAAACACAGCTAGTACTAGTAACTCTGGTTCGTATAAATCGTTTCATATAAATCGCCGTGCTTGAGTCGGCTTAAAGTATCGCTTGAGTCGGCTTAAAGTATCGCTTGCTTATAATTGTTTTTGTTGCTGACGCATTTCAGGTGCATTCCGGTGGAAGTCTGTGTTGCTGTGACCCTCTGGTTGCTGGCAACGGGAGGTGGGTTCCGCACTGTTGGCCATCTATTCGGAATAGCCAAATGTACTTGCTGCGTGATTTACCATGACACCTGCCGTGCGATCGTGCGCGTGCTCCTGCCGCAGTACATTAAGCTGCCTAATGCCGCGCGCCTGACGGAGATCACGGAGGGGTTTAATACACGGTTTGGATTTCCCAATTGTGCAGGAGTCATCGATGGCATGCACATTCCCATCATGGCCCCCCAGCAGCACCACACAGACTATCACAACCGTAAAGGATACTACTCCGTAGTTGCCCAGGTCATCTGCGACCATCAGTACCAGGTGGTGAACATTGCTGCTGGGTGGCCCGGGCGGGTGCATGATGCGCGCGTGTTGGCGAACTCCTCACTATTCGCCAAAGCGGAGGCGGGGGTGCTATTCCCAGAGATGCCCCTACAGCTTGGGAATAATACAGTGCCTCTCGTAATTCTCGGCGACCCTGCCTACCCTCTGCGTCCCTGGTTAATGAAAGCGTTTTCAGACACAGGCAGACTAACCAGGGACCAGATAAACTACCGCCTGTCGCGCGCCCGCATGGCCATAGAAAACACCTTCGGGCGCTGCAAAGCGCGCTGGAGGGTACTGCTCAAAAGGACAGATATTCGCCTGGAAGATGTCACTACAGTCATCCTTGTGTGCTTCACATTAAACAATATATGTGAAGTACACAAGGAGGCTTTCAACGTGGAGTGGGCCGATGGTGGAAACGAGGGGGACAACCAACAACCGCAGAACGTGGCGCATGACGTGGAAGATGAAGACAATGGGGCAGATATCCGCGAGGCCTTTGTGTCGTATTTCAGTGCATAAACAATTTTGTTCCTTCTCTCATTTGGCTAAACAAATTACTTTACCTTTCTACCAAAATATTTAAAGTGATTCTTCAACTCTTCCCTAAATTCTGCTGTTGTTGCACTGTGCTGTTGTTGCACTGGTAAGTCATCTTTCAGGTGACCTTTTGACGCCTCTATAAAACATTGAAGTAACGAGTCATAAACGGAAATAGATATACTTTTTATTCGACATAGTTGTTTTCGAATGACAAGTAGGAAACCTCATTAGTATGGCAGTATTATGGTGAAACTTCAAAAACCTGACAGTGTAATAACATTTACATAATTATAGTAAAAATTGGAATCTCCGTTTTCCTAATGGCCCTACTTTAGATCCATAGTACAATTCAATTAATGCGAGCTAAAATTTTGAATCTCCTGTTTCCTAAATGGCCCTACTTTTGATCCGTAATACAATTCGTTTAATGATAGCTATATTTGGAATTTCCTGTTTCCTAAATGCCCCTACTTTAGATCCATAGTACAATTCAATTAATGTGAGCTAAAATTTTGAATCTCCTGTTTCCTAAATGGCCCTACTTTTGATCCGTAATATAATTCGAATACTGATAGCAAAATTTGGAATTTCCTGTTTCCTAAATGGCACGGCTGTGAAATAAATGATGTGATACTCAATGTGAAGAAATGAACAGGTTAATTATTTGTATAAAAACTTGAATTGGAGCTTAGGTTCGACGGTCCGGCCTGTTGGTGTTGGGGTGTGAGGAGGGTGATGCGGGTAACGCCCTCGGTAGTGGCACTCTGAAACTGTTGTTGGGGATGAGCGGCATTTTGGTGGGAAAAGATCAGGTTGATCATCGTTTCTTCGTGCCTCCGGTGCTCGGCTTCGTCCCTCCGGTGATCGGCTGCTTTCACCGTTGCCCTCTCCTGCCGCCTCGGCTCACTTTCCAACTCCAGCTGGACCCGCCTTTCCTCCATCGCTATCTCTCTCTCCATCCTCCGGTCCTCGTGTTGTTGGTAGACGGCTGCTGCTTCTTTCTGAGCTGATATCATTTGGCTGACGGAGTGTTTCCATGACCTGGCCCTTGCCTGACCGGTGGCGTTTGCGCAGGGCTGTAATATGAACATAGTTGGTATAAACTACAAGCAGAATATACTTTTTCTAAAGCTGTGGTTTCAGGGGCAACAAGTAAAACGATTTGCACAAAGCGTTTTACGTGAGGCGTTATACGTGAGGCGTAAGTAGTGCTAAAGTGTTTTCTGTATTTTATATATTTTTTCCCGATTGTGTCTAGTCCCACTAGTTGAGGGAGAGTACCCTAAACAGAAAAACATGCCATCGACATGATGATGGGGATCAGTGATGTTGGTTTGGCCATGGAATGTTACTGAGGCTGGGATTTTTTTATTTGAAAGGTGCTTACTAGGCTGTGTCGGTTCCTTGGCCTGCCTGGCAGTTGGCGTACGTTGGACCGATGCAGTGTCTGAGAGGGTTCTCCCATCGCTCTCCACCTCGACCTCAACGTCAACGAGGACCTCGTGCTCGATTTCCTCCTCGGCGGGCACTACCATTTCTTGAGTGTCGGGGTCTGGAAACAAATTAGAATTTATATTGTTGCATGTGGTAGACATTTGCTTGACGTGAGAGGTTTGTGTAATTCATGTTGGCTTCATGTGAAACCGTTCAAGAGGAAGATTATCTCGTGTTATAAATGCATGTCCTGTAGAATACACTTTCAAGGTACGGCTAAATCGATGCCTATAGTGCGCTCCATGTAAACCGGTTCACAAGGTCCAAAAGGTCATATGTAAAATAGGTGTTTGTAGATTGTAGTTTGCAATTTAGGTGTTGCCTCACTTGGGTAAAACTCACACAAACAGGAAAAATTCAGGGCTGCTCTTACCTGGTTGCAAGGCCAGGTGTCTGTGTCCAAGTAGTTTAGGGGAACTGCTGTAGGCCTTGTCCCCAGAATTGCGTCTAGCTGTTCGTAGTAGTGAAACGTCTGCTGCGCCCTCCCACTACTACTGTAAAAACATTGGTAGATTTGTAAAAAAATTAGTACATGAAATGCAGATGCGGTGTGTACATAATCGGAGTTTTGCAACTGTTACGTCCAACCCCTGGCAATTAAACCAATGTTCATATATCTTGTGCAAATGGAATATCTTTACCACAATAAAACAAACCATCAGTTGATAATGGATATTGTAACTAATCCGACTTTTGTTATTACTTTCTTGGGCCCCCATACCCTATTTGGAAAATGTACTAAAACATACACCTTAATGAAATTTAAAAGTGAAATCGACGGCGTTCTCTGGCCGCCATCTAGTCTTTTTGCATTATCGCACATTTCACCAACTCTGTACCTATAGGCCTACTGTGTGTGGGTCGGGTAACCAAATTTGCTAAGGGTACTACAAGTGCCGACTGTACTACAAGTGCGGGCTGATGCGATTTTGCGAGAACGGGGTGATCGTCTAGTTAGGAACCACAGTAGTTCTCCTTAGACATAACACATCACAAATACTTACTTGTTGTTGTTGCGACACTTGCGGTAAAGGTGCGTCAGGCTCTTTATTTTGGTACGGCAAGATACCGCGTTCCTCTCCCGTCTGTCACTGCAGGCCCTTGACAATCTAGCCGCCAACCGCCGGTATATGTTAAGGTTCCTACCGGACGACTCCAACTCGCTTTGGACGTTGGCATCACCCCATAGGCTGATAAGCAGCCTCACCTCGTCCTTGCTCCAGTTGTCTCGTCTTGTATCGCCACAGGCACTAGTTGAAGCCATGATGAGTGGATGTGTGTTGTTGTGGAGACTAATGAAAAATGCGTCGACAGAATGCGGGTAACCGGAAGATAACAAAGATTTGGTCTTGTGCGCATGCGCATGACGTCAGTAAAACGCCTCAGGTATCAAGGCACCGTTTACACGACCATTTACAAAACGTTTTATCTAGAACGGTCCCTGTAGACCACCTCTCGAGGTGGTATACATGGAACGTTTCAGCTGGACCGTTTCAGCCCTAAAACGCCTCAGCGGTGCGTTTACACAGCCAAATGTAAACCGATCTAGGCAAGTGGTTCCAGCTGGGGCATTTTAACTCGCCCGTGTAAACGCAGCTTTGTAGTCCAGTCAATCTAGATGATTTTGGGGCCTGATGCATAACAAATTGCAATAAAAAGTTTCTCATTGGGATTCATTTGAGAAATACCTCCCAAACAACTACAGACCCTATATAAAAAAATAAAAAATACATCCATAAATTTGATGGAAGTGGTCTAATTATGCTAATTTATGTTTATTATCTTTTGAGTTTAGGGTATGGTGATAATGCAGGGATTCATTTGTAAAATCTTGGTTGTATGAATGTCATACCCATGTTTTTATGGTTAAAGAATTAATATGCCATCAGTAGTGTTGGTATGTAGGCCTATATTATATACTGGTAATCAAAATATGCTAATTGGTGACCGCCATTACCTTACAACCCTTTGTTTAATGTAACTTTGTCAATAATGCATCAAATATCACAAATGTTGTGTCTGCACCCAGGTTTTCATGGTCAAAGAAAATTATTAGCATGCATTTTAGCCTAAATGACCACAACTAAATGCATAAATAATGCATCAATTATGCCTGCCAAGACGGTAGCTAAGTTACTGTAATCCCTCATTTCGTCTTTTGAGATTGTTAAAATGTAGTCATGTTTTTTTATGAAATTTTTGTTTGTTTTAAGACCATAGCAATTTGCTCACCTGGTAAGTGAATCTTTGTTGTTTTTTTTTGCACCCATAGGTTTCAGTACTGCCATCTAGTGTGTGAATTAAACACTTTTAAACAAAGTAATTACCCTCTTCATAATTCATCTAAGCTGCAGAGTATCATAAGAATTTCTAATGTTTCACCATTCATCATAGACTAGACTCTGCAGTTAAGCTTCAATCAGTAGCCATAAAATGTAAAAGACTTACGCCTAAGAAGTATCTCTTTAATTCTGACTCAGTATGGTACCATATGGGAGGTCAGAGATGAAAACATGACATCATGTGTAAATGATAACTCTTTAATTAATGTGTGAGAGTTAGGAGGCTTAGGGATAGTTGGGTGCAGGGAGATTTACTTTCAGGCGGGGGGGGGGGGGGGCTATTGCACCAAGAAACATTGTGCAAAATATGGTATGGATACATGTAGCTATATCGCATATATTGGCCCAGGATGATCAGACTTGCAGTCTTTCTGCGCCAGGAGAATTGTGAATTATTGCATGTAAATTCCCGACTGACTAACTCACAGATCTAACCTGTCTGCCGGTCTGATCACCTGGCCTCACATGGTTAGATTAGCCGCATTGTTTACATTCGACTGCGCCGCTGACACACTTTGTGCTTGCCTGACTAGCTTGGGCTGCCTCCCTTCTGGCGCCCTTATAATCTACACCCTGTTCCTATACAACATATTTCCCAACTCGTTCAAAATTTGATATTCTCTACCCGACACCCCTGTACGCCCCAGAATCACCCCTTTCTTCCATTCTCATGCATGATTCCTATACTTGACATTGTCACCAGTTCTCATTGGTTTGTGCACTTTACCGCACTTCTTGTCATGAAAACTTTTCTGACTCTGCTGTCATTTCGCTGTCTGTGCTTTCTTCGGGTTTTGTGTTTTGGGTATTAAATTTTCCTCCGCCATCGGCAATCTTCCTCTCAGCCTTCTGCCCATGAGCAGCTGAGCCGGAGATGCAATCAAGACGGGCAATGGAGTGTTTCTGTAATTTAACAAAGTTAACTGAAAGTCTGTCTTCATGTCTAAGCATTTCTTTAACATGTTTTTTACCGTCTGCACAAATCTTTTGACTTGGCCATTACTTCGGGGGTATTGCGTACTCAAATACGTGGCCTTAAACGCAGTGTTTTGTTAAATTCTTTATACTCGTGGCTCTTAAACTGCGGACCATTGTCCGAAATCACCTGACTCGGAATACCATGCCTTGCAAAGATATCCTTCATAGTCTCGATAACTGTTACAGACACCATATCTTTCAACGACATTACCTCAGGATACTTCGTGTAATAATCTACAGTTATCAGGTAATTTTCATGATCTATCTCAAATAAATCTGCACCTATTTTTTCGTACGGTTGACATGTTATCGGGTGGTTTACCAAATGTTCGTTGTACAAACTTTTATGATTATTCTGACATGTATCACACCAACTGACTTTGTCCTCAATTTGTTTATTTATGTTAGGCCAGAACATGCAGTCACATGCCAACTGCTTGGACTTAGTGATACCCAAGTGTGTCTTGTCCAACGCTTCAATCATTTCACCGTGGAGCTTTGGAGGTACCACAACCCGATTGCCTTTCATAACTAAGTTGTTCTCTACCATCAGCTAGTCTTTGTATGGAATGTACTGTCTTAGACATGGAGATGTTGGTATGCGTGTAGTGTCCCACGCACTTTCAACATGGACATCGATACACCTCTTTCATACTCTCGGACAATTTTACTTAACAGACTGGATGATTGCGTGTCCACTGCAGCAACGCTGAGTGTGTCGTCAAACAGGTCAGCATGACCTACATTGGCACTGTGTGCTCGGGACAACGTGTCTGCAAAAAACATTAGCGAACCCTTAACATGACACAACTTGATGTAATTTTGCAAACGCATCCGCTTTCTTTGCATTCGTGCCGACAGTTTATGAATTGGTTTCTGCATTATCGCCACCAACGGTTTGTTGTCCGTTTGAATTTGAACTTCCTTGCCAAAGATATAGTCATGAAATCTCTGTCATCCGAAACATATGGCAAGCATTTCTTTCTCAATAGTGGCATACCCACACTGCGCTGAGTCGAGTGCAAGAGATGCAAGTGTGATTTGTCTGTCTCCCTGCCTTAATACAGCCCCTCACCCCGATTGACAAGCGTCTACCTGAACAACAATGGGCTTCTCGACATTATAGTACACTAACACAGGAGTAGTCCTCAACTTTTCTTTGAGCTTGTCATAGGCAACTTGTTGTTCGCTCTGCCAGTGCCACGCGACATCCTTAGCGAGGAGCGTGCGCAGTGGTTTGGCAATCTCGGACATGTTTGGTATGAACTTGTGGACATACCCAACCATGCCTAGGAACCTTTGCATGCCTTGTTTGTCACACGGCTCTGGCATGTCTACAATCGCCTGTACTCTGTCTGGATCTGGCTTCACACCTTGCTGGGTAAGTTGATGACCTACATACTTTACTGTAGTTTTACTTAACAAAGATTTTGACTCGTTTAACTTGAGATTTACCGACCTAGCTCAGTCCAACACTGCTCTGAGCCTGTCATTGTGCTCCTCCATGGTTGACCCAAATACCAAAATGTTGTCCGTGACTATACCGATACCGGGTAGATCGGCCATGACGCGGTGCATCTCCTGAATAAAAATGTCACTGGCTCTTTTGATGCCAAAAGGCAGACGGGTGTACCTGTACCAGCCCGACGGAGTGTTAAATGTGCACAACAATGAACTTTCATAGTCTAACTCGACCTGCCAATACCCTGTCATGGCATCCAACACTGAGAAATATTTTGCATTAGCTGTCTTAGCTATAATTTTGTCAATGATTTTGGTCGGAAATGGCCCTCTCTTGATGGCTTTGTTCAACTTAGTCGGATCCAGACAGATCCTTATTTTATTTGGTTTTTTTTACGATAGTTATAGAATTAACCCATTTAGTGGGCTCATCTTGTTCAACAATAACACCCATTTCCACCATACACTTAAGCTCGTTGTGAACTTTGTCCTGAATTGCATACGGAATCCCTCTCGACGGGTCTACAATGGGTTGTACAGATTTATCAACATGAATGATAGCATTTGATTTTATGAGACCCAAACCTGAAAAACGTCTTTGTATTTGCTTACCAGATGTTCGGCTCGCGAACTGTGGTTGTGTGGAAATGTTCGTCGGCACATCGGAATGCACCTCATCGATACGCGCCAACAAGTTCAACACAACACAAGCCTGCTTACTCAGAATCGGTTGACAGTTCGACACCACTTGGAACGTGAAGTCTCTGCCGTCGATCCCGATTACTGCCTCACCGTCCAGGGTGATCTGATGCCCCGAAAAAGTCAAAAGCGAACAGCGGGTGTTTGTCAGCCTACCCGGTGCCACTCTGTCGAAGATGTTCCTTGGCAGAACGTTTGCCTCCGAACCGGTGTCGAGCTTGAACTTGACTGGATGACCGTTCACTCGGACGGTCGCATACCAGAGCTCGTCATCGCGTCCTGTGCCGCAGTCAACGGCATCAACAAACAGATCCATCGTCAGCACATTGACTTCCACCGGATCCGGGTCTTGCTCAGCATTGTGAGGGTCGGGCTCTTCGACAGTCAGTTCGTTGACTCTGCCCAGTCTGCTCCGATCTTCTTACAAGCAATGCAAGCTTTGCCTTTCGCTGGGCAGACTCCCCGGTGGTGTTCATAGCCACAGTTCTGACAGTGGATCTTGAACTCACATGCACCGGTGCCGCCAGCCTTCCAAGATGGTGATTTCCAAGATGGCGGCCCAGACGGATGAACCACCGGTGCACCGGTACGCGCAGTCGCATATCTATTTAGAAAATTGACTTCCTTGACTTCAACGTCTGATTTTTTTGTCCTCCAACTGATCAGAACTGAACTCACTGAGCTCACACATGTTTATGCATTTTTCCAAAGTTGGATTAGCTGTCTGTAGCATTTTGTTCCTCAGATTTGTGTTCTTCACACCAGCCACTAACCGATTGCGCAACAGCGACTCCTCCACCTTTCCATACTCGCAGTCTTTGACTCGGTCCCTTAACGCAGTAATATACATGGACATATTCTCAGTAGCTTGGTTATGAGAATTAAAACGGTACCATGTTATTATTAAGTTGCTTTTACCGGTACAATATGCCTGAAATGCGTCGGTGAGCTGTCCGATCTTGTCTCGTTCAGCGAACGTGATGGACATATTGGCAAAGACCTTTTGCGCTTCCTCGCCGGTGACGTGAAGAAAAATACAGCATTGCGCTCGTTCTGTCTTCGTTACGACACCTGCAGCAGTGGCATATATATCATGTGCTCTGATCCATGTCTTCCAGTTCGATCGTGCATTGTTGCAGAGGATGAGCTGTCCTGGTGGCCTGAGACCCAGCAGTGTATTAACGGGCGGCATTCTTCATCATCTGACACCATGTAAAAGTATGTCTGAACACTTTGACTTCTGGATACTGAATGCTTTATTCACCGTCCAGGGGACTGAACCGCCGGCACGCTTTGTCTATGACGTCATCTCATTAGCATATCCTTTGTTCTCCACATGTGCCTGGATGCCTTTATGCATATATTACAACTATTACTGCATTTCAGGACACAAGTTATGCAGCCTACAGCTTCACATATATGAAGAACAAACTGAATGAACATTGTTGAACCTTTAAAATCTTTACTACTATTAACATTTTTCAGACTATTTCTTTTTAGACTGTTATTTGTCCTCTTTCACAGCGGCCTCGTGCCACATCTTTTTAAAAATATATTTTTATTATCGTCCTTTTTATAAGTAGTATATGCAGAGAAGAGAGAATATCGGCTTCTTTGTGCTGGCCTTTTGAAGGGCAACTACTGAAATCACTTCCTGTGCCCCAGGCAGTGACCGATTGTGTTCCCCACTGATGACCCAGAACACACAACCCAAACCATTCCATCCTCTAACAGTTTCCAGCCGACGTCAGGTCTCACAAGATGTCCACTAAAAGTGGCTGAAGAAGACTCCGGGGTGTGATATATGCGTAATAGTCGTCTAGACACGTCTGTAATATATGCAAATGGGATGATGTCACATGACTAAGTGTGCCGGAGGTCTAGACCCCTGAATGGGGAATAAAGCATTCAGTATCCAGAAGTCAAAGTGTTAAGATGTTGTACTTTCACACGGGGCGTTTTCATATAAACCGCACCCAAGTGCAGTTACAAAACCGTCAGTATAAAACCTGTGACTCACCACATTTTGATTTTTCATCAATGCATAGGTTACAATGTGCTTATTAATTATTTATTTCTCTATCAGGCCTAAAGTAACTATTAACAGCAAAATCAACGCTTACAGAACCACCCCTACCATGTACTAATTCACCTACTCACGTGACCGGTATTCAATTGAGGGTGTGGGCAGTTGAATTGACTACAGTAGTTTCCGAGATGGCGGAATAAAGAGACATTGTTAGTACTACTTGATGGTCTGTCAATTTTCACTGTCGAGCTTCGTCAGTCCTTTGACCACATTAGGCTCAACCTTCCCTCAGCAACCCTCTTTACTTAGTTCACCTCACGCCTATGTCCACGCTCACTCATAAAGTGTAGTTGTATTTGCCCCGAGAACAAGAACACCAGCATCTCAACATGTATATCCAGAGGGTAAGAAAATACTTAAAGAAATCATAAGCCCTGTTCACACGGGGCAGTTAATTCGACTCATATAAATCACCTTGCCTAGTTCGGCTCACATTTGGCGTGTGAACACGCGGCTGAGGCGGTTTAGGGCTGATTCGAATCATATTATTCGGATTTTATAAACCATTTGTATAGGTGGTTTATATGAACCGAATTTTATGATTTGACTTATATCGCCCGTGTGAACGCAAGTGGATTTTATGAGGCGACTTATGACATCACATGCATGCGCACTATCTGTTCCACCATTGTTGTTGGTCCAAACGGTCATGCGCAGATATCCACTTCCGCCTTAAACCGACTCAAGCACTGCCCGTGTGAATGTGACACACTTTCAAACACTTTCAAACTCGGTTCATGTGAACGGGCCTCTAAATCGATTCATATTATTCGCCTTGTCTAAATCGCTTTAAACTTTTCCCGTGTGAACACGGCTATAGATCATGACTTGTCACGGAGATCGGATGGTTGTTAAAATAAATTACCGTGTGTGATATCTGATTAATTCTGAGATTAACTCTTCTTTTACCACAATAAATCACTGCATAAATCTTTTAGGTTTGTTTGTTTACTGGTCGCTTAGCTATTTATTCAGTAAAACCTTGCATTTTTTAATTCACTGTTGTTGAGGTGGCAGGCGCTTAAGAGGCTTTTTGTCTGAACTTCGTATGATGCTCGATCAGTTGAGACACTATCAGCTGTTCAATCTCCACACCCTGCTGTTCTTCTTCCTCTGTCAGTCGAATGGTGCTTGCAGTGTCTGACGTCACAAGGATCACCTCTTGTTTACGTGTTTCAAGGATGTTTGCGACTACCAGCTACAAACGAGAAAACAACTTTAGGCACTGACATACGAGCTGTGTGAAATGGTAATCATAAACCATGTGAACAACCATGTGTAAAACATCGACACAACTTTACTCATTCACAAATATCAGGATCAAATCTGATGAATCATCCGACCTAGGAGTTACTTAGGGCCCACTTATGGTCTGGGCCCGTATGCATGGAGCAGTGTTAGCAGTGTGTGGTGTTAACCGTCTAACACAGGGTAGCTACCACCGGTTATCGGCGGCGTCGAGAACTATGTCAAGCCGTATGCATGGGCGCTTAAACGGTTTGATTGATTGATTGGTGGTTTCTTTACGCCGTGTCGGCAAGATAGGCCATATTCACGGCGACGCTTAAACGGTGAGTGTTAGCTAAACATGAATGTATTTATAGATTTGGGAAATCCCTCTGTGCTGTAGCCGGCGACCACCACTATTTCACAATATCGCCGCCGTTTTGGCGGCGGCGGTGGTTGCTTGCATTTGTCGATTCGACAATATGAATAACGCCGCCAGTGCGGCGACGGCGTTGATATCGGTTCACTTTTAGGGTTAATTTAAATTTCACTATTTTTGTTGTTGAAGATTTATACTGCCTATCATGGATAAGCCTGAATAGGCTTGTTTTCACCATTAGACAGTTTGTCGATAGAAAGCCCGAGCCTACACTTTTACCGACCCAAGGGATTTTTAACCTCCCACACCATATAGACATGGTATGAGAGCAACCGGCCTTTGATGACGCTGTAAGTTATACACAGCGGTGGAAATCCAAATAGGCAGAAGTGGGGGCACAGGGAATCGAACCACTGACCTTCAGATTAGGAGTCCGACCTAGAAAAAAGTCAGACACTCTAACCACTCCGCCACAGAGAACACCACTATTTGACGATGTAACTCTGTTAAATATGATAGCATTGAATAGATTTGGGCCTAATATATAGCCGCCGATTCGGCGGCGCGGCTCGGCGATGTGTGTTTTGTTGATATGCAACAGTATGTATATCGACATCAAAGCGGGGGTTGCTTGCATTCGTCGATTTGACAATATGAATAACCCTGCCAGTGCGGCGACGGCGTTGATATCGGTTCGCTTTTAGGGTTAATTTAATAAAATTTCACTATTTGACGATGTAACTCTGTTAAATATGATAGCATTGAATAGATTTGGGCCTAATATATAGCCGCCGATTCGGCGGCGGCGATGGGTGTTTTGTTAATATTGTCATGGGGGTGAGGAAATTGGGAAATATTGCGCCTAGAGTGGGACTCGAACCCACATCTCTTTGCATTCCGGGCCAGTGTGCTAACCATTACACCACCTAGGCTCCCTGATATCAACACACTACCCACGACTACCTGTCTATGCGGCTCCTTGCCTGAGAGGTCAGTGCAGACCACTAAACTCGTCCCCCTGGAATTGTAAGTCTTTTAATGCTAACAATTACATACATACAGGCAATGCAACGCAGGGTAGGTTCAACAACTATACAGCATGTAGCTTGTACAGGATCATGGTCATGGCAACCAGTCGTGGGGGTGAGGAAATTGGGAAATATTGCGCCTAGAGTGGGACTGGAACCCACATCTCTTTGCATTCCGGGCCAGTGTGCTAACCATTGCCTGAGAGGTCAGTGCAGACCACTACAATATGCAACAGTATGTATATCGACGTCGAAGCGGGGGTTGCTTGCATTCGTCGATTCGACAATATGAATAACGCCGCCAATGCGGCGGCAGCGTTAATATTGCTTCGAATTTAGGGTTAAATTGATCAAATTTCACTTATTGCGTATTTAATTCTGTAAAATATGATAGCATTGAATAGTTTGATCTCCATCCTGACACTAACCTAACACTAACACCGCTGTAAACCTGCTATGAGCAGGGGTTAGAATCTCTGACTTTAAGCTTGCGGTGTTAGGCCTAACACTGGTCCATGCATACCAACTTTTCGGTGCTAAACCAGAAATCCCACCCTAACCGCGGTTTGCCTCGCTAACACCACTCCATGCATACAGGCCCAGGTGGTCTCTGTGGTTAAGCCATGGCTATTATAGTCATTCAGCCATAATGACTGTCCTCGGTGATGTAGGCTAAGGCATATTAAAGACTTGTAAAGTAGTGTAAGCCTTACAATGAGTAGGTAAATTTGATGGTTTGCAGGTAACAAAAAAGGCAACAAGAGGTAGCGATGGCCCCAGACTGATAAGAAACAGAGCCAAAAACAGATCATATGAGAGGAGTACTGAGTACATGAAGGCAAGGGAGTGGAACACACTGGGAGTAGAAGAAAGAAGTACAGGGACAATAGAAACATATAAAAAATTAATCAAGATAGCTAAATGCACTGCTAGACTAATGACAACAACAAATAAAATGAATTAAAAAAGAAAGATAGATAAATAAATAAATAGAAAATACACTCATAATTCAAGCAAAGTTTTACATACAAAAGGTAAACTTTAAACTTAAAATCAAAACCTAATGACCACTAACAGCAAGGTGAAGACATTCAGAGAAATTAACTATTGGTAACGAAACAATTATCTGATGTAGAACGAACAAACTCACAGAGGTTTGGGGGATGTGGGAGAATGCTTACAAACAGAGAAAGAATGCATGCAGTTTTTAGCTACACAACTGAAAGTGATAAAAAGGGGAGTCACAAGACTATTAATGTCTAGCGGCGAAAACAAGTCATTAGACTTAACCGTTATGGGCAGCATAAATACACCCATCACCAAAAGAAAAAACACCCACAACACACCTGGTGGTGGATATCACTTTGTTGCGGAAATGAGAATTATAACGACACATAACTCACCTGGTGGTGAATAAATTACCTACAATTATACACAACTCACTTCTGGGTGGCTAAATTACCTACAACTACACAGAACTCACCTGGTGAACAAATTAATTACAACTCACTAGGGGATCGTTAAATGACCTACAACTACATACAACTCAGTTGAGAGTCGCTAAATGATCTACAACTATACACAACTCAATTGGAAATGAATAAATTAACTACAACTACACACAACTCACTTGGTGGTGAATAAATTAACTAAAACTACACACAACTCACTTGGTGGTGAATAAATTAACTACAACTACACACAACTCACTTGGAGGTGAATAAATTAACTACAACTACACACAACTCACCTGGTGGCGGATATGAGAACTACAACTACACACAACTCACTTGGTGGTGAATGAATGAACTACAACTACACACAACTCACCTGGTGGTAGATAATGAACTACAGCTACCCACAACTCACCTAGTAGTGGATATCATAACTACAACTAGCTACAACAACTCACTTGGTTGTGGACATGAGAACTATAACTACACAACTCACCTGGTGGTTGTACTTGGACAGTGCCTGCTTGGATTTGGGAATCAACATCAATGGGTCCGTCTCCAACTTCGAACATAAAAAAGTAATTTGAACAATGACAACTTGAAATCCTGAAGGTATAATTAAGTACCCAGACACAAGCATCGGGTACAGATTAAGCATGTGGCTGCAGGCTGAGGAAATAATCTACACATACTTGATGTCAATTTTCTTCAGCAACAGCAGACAAGTAAGAGCATCTAAAATTAGACTAGCAAGTTTAGATCCAAAAATGGTATTATTTATACAGAACTGTCGAGCTACTTTAGAACACTTGTGTGGAAGGTTAAGTTAGAAAACTGAGCAGACTTAAATAATTTAATAAGTTAGAAAGCAGGGTCGACTGCTAACAATTCCAAATAACAATTCTAAATTAGAAAACAGCGCGAAGAGTAAAGCTGAGTGGCAGATTAAAGTTTCATAGCCCGATGGTTTTGAGTTTCTGCCATTATTTCAGGTCAATGTTAGGTTGATCGTTATAATCTACTTGAGTTTGAAGTCACTTTTATTACAAATGATTGAACTAAAAACATGCAAAATCATTTTGTGCAAGCTTGTCAAAAATGTGACACAATAAGTCACCAGTACCAGGTTCTATTAAACTGACTTACTGTTCCCTTCTATGCTTAATAAGTGCATCAGTACCTAAGTTTGATATGTAGAATCAAATCTATATAAGTATGTTAGTTTCAAAAGTTTGACGCTTTCATCGAATTATGCAACTTCAAATAAGAACATTAAAGTTGGTAATGAAAGGAACACTGAATAAGAACAGTAAGTTAGAAAGGAACATCAACATTTAATAAGAACCAATTTAGAAGCAAAGTGGACAATACCTTGAAGGACACGATGAATGCGCGTGCAGCCCACACGCTGACCAGTGGCTGTAGCATTTTGGGCACGAGGTGGAGGCTGATTTGCAGAGGGCCAGCCGAAGACTGGATCTTGTGTTCTGGCTGCGAAATGAAATTCTTACGTTGAGGGCAAAGAGCTATGTGAACACAATATACTCCAGTGATAAAATTGTAAAAGGATTTGGTCTGATCTTGCTTATCTAGCCGGTTGTATGCGGTACCATATCTGACTAAAACAATTTTATGTGGAAATCAGACCAAAAGTTGCAATGAGACCTTTTAAAAATGGCCATGGTATTATTGCAAAGTGAGTTTTATAAAGCAAGCATCAACTCACCAACTGATAATATCAATGACGTTTTTGAAACAAGATTCCATAGTTTTTCTCTTCCAGATTCGAGGAATTACAGGATTGAAATAGTTATTGTCTTCTAAATTTTATTCGGTTTCATGAATACTTTCATTATTTGCATTGCAGCAATCATCACATATTATATAAGACATCAGCAGACCTGGGAATAATTTGCCTGCTTGTATAACTAATGATACGTGGGGAGCATGGGAAAACGAACAAAGTCATCACCATGCGGTTTCCAGTTTTATTGTTGTGGCTTATAATTCGTTATTTAAACAATTTATTGATGCAAAAATATTTATAATGGAATTGGACGCAATATATATGTGTATGCATGCACGCACCTACATATGTATCGATTATAAGTATATATGTATATATAGGGGTTTATTTTGTGAACTGTAAATAATAGGTTCTCTAAATATAATGCTGGAGAGTGGATACCGAACTGATTATCCTATTCTATATCTAGTGCCTTTAAGTATAATAATGAAGTAGCCTACCTAAGAGCTCTAAAAACCATCTCAGTTAATTTACCAACCAAAACCCGGAAATGATTTAGTTCTCTATGATAATCCAATTAAAAATAAACATTAACAAACAATAATCGCACAAATAACATAATTGTTATTCCAGAACTCATACGATAAAGAATGTATTCAAAATAAAGGGGTTGAATATGTGCTGCACCATGCAATTTATATTTTATAAAGGAAATTTTAGAGAGTAAATGACTTGGCTCTTACACTCAGAAAGGTTCAACCATTGGCCTACTTATGAAGTTGTGGCGTACCATTTGATCTGCGGGTATGTAGAAGTCGGAGACTGCGGCGGCCAGGTAGAACATGGCTCCCGAGCCGGCCTGCCCAAGCTGTTCAGCAGTGGCCCTCAGGAGATGCAGGTAGTCTGAGAGCGTGGTGAAGCTCACCTGCATACAGTCCACATTACTTAGTTTGGGCATCTGATGTGTCATAGCGGCATAGCACAAAGCTTAAACACAACCCCATTACTTAGTTTGGGCATCTGATGTGTCATAGCGGCATAGCACAAAGCTAAAACACAACCCCAAACACTGCAATACTGCTGAAAACCTGGGGCCAAATGTATGAAGCAGTGTTAGCGCACCAAACCCGTGGTTAGCGGCGATCTCTCGGTTAGCGCCGAAAAGTTTGTATGTATGGAGCAGTGTTATGGAAACACCACGAGTTTAAGGTCGGCTACGCTAACACCATGCCATAGCAAGTTTAACGTCGGTGTTAAGTACCGATTAGACCCAAATCTATTCAATGCGATCATATTTAACAGAAATACATACTCAAAATGTGATATTTCATTAAATTAACCCTAAAATCGAACCGATATTAAAGCCACTGCTACATCGGCGGCGATATTCATACTGTCGAATCTAAACAAAACAGATCGCCGCCGCCGCATCAGCGGCGATATATTACCGATTAGGCCCAAATCTATTCATATTTAACAGAATTACATACTCAATAAGTGAAATTTCATCAAATTAACCCTAAAGTCAAAGCGATATTAACGCCGCCGGTAAATCGACGGCGATATTAATAGTGTTGAATCGACGAATGTAACCAAAACAAATCGCCGCCGCCGCCGAATCGGCTACGATATTGGGAAATAGCGGTGCTCGCCGGCAACAGGCTCAGAGGGATTTCCAAAATCTATAAATAACTGCTAGGTTACCTAATGCCTCCGCGCTTTGGCTCCGTACATACCCCATGACACATTTCCCAACACCACCGTTAGCTAACCCGGTGGCGATCCTTAACACCGGAGCCGATAAATAATTCTTCATGCATACGGACCAGCTGGCATGGTTGGAATAGGTTACCCTCCACAACCCGAATAGCTAGTAATAGACCCTATTCGTGTTTGATCAAAAACGAGGCTTGTGTAACCTTGGTTCATTTGTTTACAGTAAGGTTTTTAGAATGATTTACTAATAAACAAACTGATAAATAGACAACGTTGGCAGGGGTAGATAATCCTTGTGTACTGAATATAAAAAAATTAAGAATAATAACTAACGACCACCAAAATAATATTGATATTATTTTTGCTTCATTGTCTGAAATAACAGATCATTTTGCCAACTTTATCACAGCCAAGTCAGTGGTGCTAAAAAATGAAAAAGCTATAGAATTTAAAAAACATAAACCCCATAGATTTAATCTCATGTAAAGTGGTCCAACATTCCACATAGGATCGAATATATTTCACCACTTTTCTGTTTTGTTTGCTTGTTCACATGAATAGGGCACATTTGCTGCAGTGTTGCTAATTCTAATTTTATTTTAGAATACACAATATTCACAACGCATGCGACATCTGACGGCGACGGCGAACACTACGGTTGTGGTACTATGGCCACAGCGCATACAAAAGCTATGGAAATTACTAACTTTCAAGTGCATGTATGTCAGTCAAATTTTGGGATATTTTGAAAATTCCAAAAGTATATTGCTTTTGGGTCATTGGAGCCTTTTGAAAAATTTAGGAGGGTACCAAACTAGTCAGTCACTATTAATACACAATATTTACAATGCATGCGACATCTGACGGTGACGACAAACACTACGGTTGTGGGACCGTTGCCACAGCGCATGCATGTGAATATTGTGTATTGCAGTAAGAAACATGTCAGCTCTCTCCCTTTCACCTTGGAAACATCCAACACCATATCTCACAACATGTCCACCACCATATCTCACATCACATTCAACACCATATCTCACACCATGTCCAACACAATATCTCACACAACATCCAACACCATATCTCACATGTCCACCACCATATCTCACACTACATCCAACACCATATCTCACACCATGTCTAACAACATATATCACACCACATCCAACAACATATATCACACCACATCCAACACCATATCTCACCACATCCAACACCATATCTCACACCACATCCAATACCATCTTACAACACATTCAACACCATGTCACACCACATCCAACACCATAGCTTACACTTAATCAAACATTATATCTCATACCACATCCAACACCATCTAATACCACATTCAACACAATATATCACACCACATCCAGCACCCTATCATAAACCAAATCTAACACATTTATCACACCATGTCCAACACCATATCAGACATGACATTCAACACCATATCTAACACCACATCCCAGCCGACATAGCTTTTGTTTGTTTGTTGTTGTTGTTTTACGTCCTAGCAACATCTAAGGTCATATCAGGACGGGTACCGACTTGTGACAGTGCGCACTCATGGCAACTTTATAGTGCTGTCCCACTGGGAAACCAGGCCGCCGGCACCATGACCTGGTATCCCACTCAGTCACGTTATCCTGACACTGAGCACACCAGTCCTTGCCATGTCCTAATAATACCGAGCACCTGGCTAGGAAGTCCCAAGTATCAATTTTTAAGTCATTGGTTTGACTCGACCAGGGTTCGAACCCACGACCTACCAGCATGGGAGACGGACGCTCTAACTCATTCGGCCATCCAGTCTGGTCCTGGCCTGCATAGCACAGCACATCAAACACCATGTCCAATACCATATCTTACATCACATCTCACATCACATCCCAATCTGCACACCACACCATATTTAACACCGTATCTCACACCACATCCAACACATCTCAGTCTGCATCTCACACCACATCCAACACCATATCTCACATCATATCCAACACCATATCTCACACCACATCCAACACCATACATAACCACTTTTTTAACGTTTTTTTCTTGAAGATTTATACTGCCTACCACTAGACAGTTTGTTGATAGAAAGCCTGAGCCTACACTTTTACCGAGCGATTTTTAACCTCCCACACCACATGGACATGATGTGAGAGCAACTGGCCTTTGATGACACTGTAAGTTATACACAGCAGTGGAAATCCAAATTGGTAGAGGTGGGGGCATGAGGAATCGAACCACTGTCCTTGAGATTAGAAGTCCGACCTAGAAAAAAATCACTCTAACCACTCCGCCACTTCCAACACCATATCCCACATCAAATCCAACATCATATCTCACATCATATCCAACACCATAAATCTCACCACATCCAACACCATATCTCACACATCCAACACCATATCTCACACCACATCAACACCATGTCCATCAACATCTCACACCACATCCAAAACCATATCACAGACCACATTCAACACCATATCACACACCACATCCAACACCATCTCTCACCACATCCAACACCATATCTAACACCAGATCTCACATCACATCCAATACCATACCTCACATCATATCGACCAGACTGGGTGGCCGAATGAGTAGAGTGTTAGTCTCCTGTTTTGGGAGATAGCGAGATCTGAACCTATGAGTTTGTGGGTTCGAATCCTGGTCAAGTCAAACCAATGACTTAAAAAATGATACGTGTCCCTTGCTAGCCTGGTGCTTGGCATTATTAGGATAGGGCAAGGACTGGTTGGATCAGTGTCAGGATAATGTGACTGGGTGGGATATCAGGTCATGGTGCTGGTGGCCTGGTGTCCCAGTGGGGCAGCACTGTAAAGTCGCCATGAGTGCACACTGTCGCAACTCGGTACCCATCCTGATATGACCTTAGATGTTGCTAGGACGTAACACAGCAACAAACATCATATCCAACACCACATCAACACCATACCTCACACCATGTCCAACACCACACCCAACACAACATCCCAGTCTGCATTTGACACTGCATCCACACTACATTTGACACTGCATCCATAAGCTGTCAACCCACCTGCAGAAGTGTTCCTCTCCTTTTGACACTGTGGTATTCATCCAATATAGGAGAGAGACGGTCTGTCAGCGAAGCATCAACCTTAACTGAATAAAAATAAATCAGCAAGACAAATTAACAATGTGTAGATAAATAGCCATATGTGCATATTCATTTAGAGAACACAGTGTTATAGTGTTATTATGCAGTAGAGGAAACAAACACTCTGTGTATAAACAGGTTCGTATTAACTGTGCTGCCAGAGCAAGGACAATCGGAAAGAAAATGGTTCGGCCACTTCTCATCCGACGCCGCCATATCAGAGCTAGTCACCTGGCTTCAGTTCAAGCCGAAAATTTGCAGAATGACTTTGATTGCACAACATTACAGAGACATAATCACTGACAAACATCTGGATACAAATTACAAAAATTATGGAGGCGAAATTTGAAAAACATGCACATCATAAAATACACTCAATAGCAAATTAGCTTAATGTTCCGAGACAGAGAACACACACACAAAAAGTATATAATTTATGTGAGTCATTTAGCCTCCAAGGCCAATGCACTGCACGCATTATCTACTTTTGTAAATTGTATATAAGGCAATATTCCTTAGATGCATAATGTAGATTGGTATTGCACACGTTGTGGTTGCACAGATTGATATTGTACAGGTTCGTATTACGTACATAATGTTAGACCTTACTTTCGTGTTCACTAGGCTGGAAGGGTTGCAGCATGTCTAAGAAGTTGATGTGCATGAAGTGTCTGCGGAAAGGTTCCAGACTGCCCTTCCTGTGCAAAAAGATTACTGCATACCCATGCCTTAAGAAGAACCTTGCATGTTGTTAAGGATTAGTACTTTCAGTTTCAGTATGTATGCTAGTATCATCATGAAACAGACTCATATGACCAATAAATAATGTAGCCTGTTGGCCGTATGTGTGGAGTACAGAAACCGTTGGTTTCAAGATTCGCAAGCTAATGGCACGAAGCTGCACATCAGAACCACCTACGGATTACGAACTCCACAACGAGCGGGTGCACCACAGTGCATAGCAGTTTCTTAGGAAACAATATGGATAACATTGACCCCACTCACCAATATATTAAAGAAACAAAGACAAAATGGGAAATGATCAAGATATACCACTTTAATAATCCAAAAAAGTCTTTAATGGAATAGAAACAATATTTACAATAACCAATTCAACATGGACAGGTCATGCGTTCAACACCCGGCTGATCAAACCAAGGACATAAAAGTATATATACTCGTCACAGGTATATATAGGCCTACTTGTGACTACTTAGCTTAGAACGTGGCCTTATTAGGATAGGACAAGGCGCAGTGGAATTAGGGGGAGGAAAATCCATGTTCAATCAATGAATGTAACAAACAAATTAACAAAATTTGGTTCTGTTAAGGTTCTCTCTGGTTCCAAGTATTGGGCTCAGAAAGTGCCTTAATCCAAAGACACTTGATATGGATTAGGATAATCAGTTTTGTACTCCGACAAACGCTCCCCAGCATTGTGTGCAGTAAATGTTATTTAAGTGGTATAAACGAAATACCGGTCTAAATATATATTCTGTTCAGTTCTGAATTACTTTTGAAACAGCAAATTAGTATTTGAATATCATGCTAATAGCCATCCATCAGAATACAATTAAAAGATATAACAAGCAACTACAAATAATACAAGCACAATAGAAACTGGATGGTCATACTTTTGTATTTCCCATCACTATTCTAACATAAAGAGGGGGTGTAATGACATTTCAAGACAACTTTCAGTGGCCATATTGGATTACATACAGAAGGCTTGCAATTGCCTACACTGTGCTTATTTACTGATTTGTTGGTTTATTTGTCACTGTTTTGAGCAGTTTGGGCTCAGAAGTTGTTGCTAAAGTGCTGTAAGTAAACACAGTGGATGTAAACTACCCAGAACCTCCCAGAACACAAGAAAACTCTGTTTTACTGCATCTGCATGCATTCACAACATGGCTAGGGAGGGTGCTCGTAATCCAAGATGGCTGGCTGATGACCACTGACTGCTGAGTGATGACGTCACGTGCACTCCGTCTATATGGTTATATAAACAGCTGAACAGCATTTGTCAGAGTAGAGAATAGTCCATCATAGTTAACGTGTGGCTTCTTTAAAGGTGAAGCTGCGTCTCTCACTTCGTCTGCTAAGGATACTCTGTAGACGAAGAGCCCCGCGTGCCAACACTGAAGTTGTCGATGAAGCGAACCGTGCGGCTTTCCAAGGGAACCGTTGTTCCCCCGGACTGCAAATGGGTGACATCAAAATAAAAGAGTGAAGCAACACAAATAACAAAATATTTACGTGCAGCTTGAGCTTGTGGTTATTCAACATCTACAACACAACAAAATCGCTAAAGTAACAAAAGCCCAATATCATGAATACGTTTAATTACCTTTATTTTGTTCTAGTTAGAAAATAATATATCTCAAATTGATTAATTTTTGCACGTTTTAAGAATCAATATTACTATAAAGGCATTTTTGGAGCGACGGGGAAAGATAGATCTATATTGATTGCATTGAGGTTGCATTGATATGAATATATACGCATATGGGTCACTCTCCTGAAAACTGGTCAGCATGAGATGGGATTTTAAAACATCAATAAAAACCTTCCTACTTATTTTTTTCCTTATATTTTTCAGATTCATGTTCAGAGTTGATGAAAGAAATAAGGGAAATAAAAAAAACTGTGTGCAACTTTGGTCTTTTTAGTTTTGAACTGTTTTTGTACCAAAAAAACCCATTTTACAGTCAGCCATTTGTAACATGACATATGGGATGTGGTTGAATCCTTATTAACATCTTGTATTGCATTGATATATCAAACAAAACAGTTCCCAAATCAAAGAGGAAGTATTTATTAATATGTATGCATGCTTATATTTAAAAAAAAAAATTAATGTCTTCAGAAATAACATTACAAATTTCCGTCACACGTGTAAAGCTACGGACACACAGGACGCGTGCGTCAAGTACAAGCGGGCGTCATGCGGTTCTCACGCGCAAATAGCGAACACACTGGATGCGTCTGCCACGCATCAAAGATCATATCAGAACACACACATAGCACACTGTGTGTACACACACATAACACACTGTGTGTTACACACACAACACACTGTGTGTTACACACACATAACACACCGTGTGGTACACACACCTAACACACTGTGTGTTGCACACACATAACACACTGTGTGTTACATACACATAACACACTGTGTGTTACATACACATAACACACTGTGTGTTACACACACATAACACACTGTGTGTTGCACACACATAACACACTGTGTGTTACACACATAACACACCATGTGCTACACACACGTAACACACTGTGTGGTACACACACATAACACACTGTGTGGTACACACACCTAACACACTGTGTGTTGCACACACATATCACACTGTGGTGTACACACATAACACACTGTGTGTTGCACACACATAACACACCGTGTTACACACATAACACACTGTGTGTTACACACACATAACACACTGTGTGTTACACACACATAACACACCGTGTGGTACACACACCTAACACACTGTGTGGTACACACACATAACACACTGTGTGGTACACACACATAACACACTTTGTGTTACACACACATAACACACTGTGTGTTACACACACATAACACTGTGTGTTACACACTGTGTGTTACACACATATAACACACCATCTGTTACACACACATAACACACTGTGTGGTACACACACATCCACACTACATACATACAAACAAGATACCTAACAACAGATGGGAAGAGTAGGACGGCCCAAACATGTGCTCCAACCACTATCAAAAGCAACTACCTGTTAGGAAGCAGTCTCCATATGATATATGAAAAAAATGGGATGGTCCAAACATGTAGGACGGTACAAACATGTGTTCTAACCACTATGAAAGCAACTACCATCCATGTGCTTAAGCAGCCTCAACTAAACACACATAACACACTGTGTGTTACACACACATTGCACACTGTCTGGTACACACACATAACCCACATAACACGCTGTACACACTGTGTGGTCGGGCAAAGTCAGGCAAAGTCAGGCAAAGTCAGGAAAAGTCGGGAAAATTCAGGCAAAGTCGGGCAAAGTCAGGCAAAGTCGGCCAAATTCAGTCAAAAGCCACGCATCACCATGCGTCAAGCGTAAAAAATCGCTCCAAAAGCGATTCGTGACGCATGCGCGACGCACGCATGAGAAACGCACGCGCCAGTGTGTTCGGCTTCTCCTTATTACATACATTTTGATTTTTGACGCACGCGCGACGCTTGACGCACGCGCCAGTTACGCGTCCAGTGTGTTCGCAGCTTAACCATGGTGTCTGGATGCCACACAAATATTGTACACTAATTATTCAGTGAATAAATCATGGCTGGGAATTACTTTTTTTTATCAATATAAGCACTAGATATTTCTGTATATTATGCCATGATTAATATGCTTCTAAGTATGATAATATTTAATTCTGATTAGATGTTTATTAAGCAGACTGTGTGGTGTCCTAAACATGTGTTACACGTGTGACACACATGTTATACTGCCATAAGAGATATCTTATTCATGGACTACACATTTATTTGTTATCTCATCAATTTATATTTTACATAGATGTAAAGGGGAGATTTCCAGCTTTCATTTGCAACCAAAAAATTAAAAAAATTCAAATATTAAATTTTAACTCTCCATGTGACACTTCTGGCCAGTTTTCAGAAGAGTGACCCATATATAGTGCAGTGCACTGTGTCTGCGGTGGGAAATGTGAGACAGACACAGTGGTAGTGCCTTTCAGTGGGAGCTTTATCATTATCACGATTCTGTCTAGACTAGACTATCAGCAGTTTCCGTCACGTAGTGAGGCTAGAAATGTCTATATGTGATGCAGATTTGTTTCTATTTTGCAGACCACCACAAGTAATACTATAACAGTCTTCGACTGAATGCTGCATGAAAGCCGAGCCCGCCCAGGCTAGGTAGTTAGTTGCAAGACAGATTTGCCTTTTGTTTGAACCCAACACTGTCAATGAGCGATAATACAAGTATTTACTATTATGTCCATGAAATATGCTAATTTGTAAGAGATACAAACTTACGGATACGAGAACGATATTCCGATTTTTAGACAGATTCGTCTGGATAAAGTTTCTTATCCGAGAAATGTCGTCATCGAAATTCTCTGGCTTTTTAGCGCTGTTGAAAAATGTATCAACTTCCATGTTTACTCAGTGGCGACGCCTGGTGTTGTATAGCATTTGTGCCATTAGTAATTGGTAGATAGCGCCACCAGTTGGGCGCTTTGACATTCCACTTCACTTGTAGTGGAGCAGATAACTGTAATAATCGTTCATTTCTGGAAACAAGCACCAAAATTGGCACACATACTCCTTGGGGATTGCTCTTTTGATGTAACCTGTTAGCCACCTCAAAATTCAAGATGGCGGCCATTTTTCAAGATGGCCACCATTGAATATACAGTAATATTACATTTTGCAATAAAATCGCAAAGACTTGTCCTATTTGAATGATATTGGTGTAAAATCATACATTTTTGACTATGTAGAATCCGAATTAGCTTCCTTGTACCATAATATCAGTCCCAGAATCATAATTAGGGTAAAAAGTGCCCATATCATAGGCACCAGCAGTCCGATATATTATTGGATGTACATGTAGCCAGTAGGCCTATATACTTGTTTGTCACTTATTGTCCTGCTGCCTGGATGAGTATACTACAACGCTTGCATCCACACTTGGTCAGCTGCTGACAACTCTCTGCAATGGGTGGGAACTCTGTCCAAACGATCTGCCACAGATCTCTTTTCTTGGTCCAGCCCCAGTTAGCAGGAGTCTGTGTTTCTGGTTGACGTACTGTTGTCTGACTCCAGATGCAGCCCACCTGGTAGGCAGCACTCTTCACATGCTGCTTCAGCACTGATCGGGTTGGAGGAATGGCTTCGTACGGCCTCTGCTTCTGCGCAAACATGTCCAACCTCGCATCATCGACACCTTCAGCTGTGCTGGATCTGTCGTACATCATGACCACAAACTTCTCCAAGGTATTCAGGTCTTCATCATCCACTACCGGTGGGTACTGGCTGAGTTTGCTGAAGACACCGGAAGCCTCCTCACAAACATCCCAGGTTTGCCAAGCAGACTTCTTCCCTTTGCCACGGAATGCTGAAACGACATCGCAGCCAGTGAAGAGTGCAACACAAATCATGTACAGGAACACACCTCAGGTACTGTCCTTGGCCAAAGGCAACCCACAACTGCTGCAGACCTAGCTCCTGAAGTGCCTGCAGAACACTGACTGTGGTGACGACAACATCTGTGTCGCCAGCTTTGACCATGGCTTTGCTGCCTGTTTTTGTTGCATGCCTGGCATGCACAAAGATCCGCGTGTCAGCTTCTTCATGACTGCATGGTGCCACCCCAGCCAGATTGATAGTGCGGTTGCTGACAGCATCTTCTTCCTTGGTCACAATGACCACATTTGGTGTGGCCACACGTGCAATCTTATCAGCCAGAAAGTTGAACAGCTCGGCTTTGTTGTCATTTTCTCTCAGGAAGTTTCGACAGTTTGAGGGAAATTTGCCCTTCCCTGTCACCCTGCATCTCACCCCGCGTCCTCGCTTTGATCTAGTTTCAGCTTTCAGACTAGATCGCCGGTAGACATCAAATACAATGTCTGTTCTCTTGTTCTTGGTAGAGTATGCTTGTATTGTAGGAAGGACATCGAGCATTGCATACTCTTCGAACGTCTTTGAACTTCGTGGGGGCAGACTGTTCACCAACGCTGTCCCATCAATGATGATGGTGTTGGCGTCTGGCTCTGCCTCAGGGGTTGTAACTTGGCTCTCAAGAATGGTCGTGGGGTGGGATTTCTGACAGGTGTTCAGCTTTCCACCATCACTGAGGGCAACCATGTCGCTGACTTCAGGACCAGCTATGATCCATCTTCTTAGTGCTGATGGGTCTTCAGTCATGCTGATTGCACCCCCATCTGCCTTGATGACAGCATTGGCCTGCTCATGAGCTTGGTCAATAGCCATTACTGAGAACCGTCGGCTCGATTTGTGTATAACAAAGTTTCCACTCTGGAAATCCTGAGCCAGTTGAGGATGCTTCTGTTCCAGGGTCACCCTGTCTCTGTAGTGGATCGGAAGCCACCATGCGTAGTTTACATCGTTGTTTGCAAAGAAGAATGGTATCAGCTCAGCCAGTGACTGACAGTACAGGAAGAAGTTGGCTTCCCTGAATGATCAGATCAACAAGAGGATCACCAGTTCCATTGAGAGCACCATATACCATAAATGAAACTGGGGACTTTGCAGTTTGGAATGCTCACACCAAGCTTTGAAACTAGGCACCTGTTCAGGTTGTTCATCTGTCTCTTTCGAGTAGTCCGTGTGGGATGCCTTCAGAAGCTTGTACAGACTGCATGCTGTTATCTGGTGCATCTGTCGTGTCCTAGTGATGTTCAAAGCTGTCAGAAATGTATCTGCGTTCCCAGGAGATGCTATCCCTGCCTCTAAGCGGGCTCCTGTCCAACCACTGTCCTGGAGTAGAGTTCCAATGGACTTCAGTGCTGCCATCTCAATATGAAGCCTCCGAAGATTATGAAGAACTTGTCCTCACCATAGATTTCAGGCCAGTGCCACTGGACCTGCTTGGCTACTGCATATATTGGCTGGTCGGCAGCAATGACTGGCACCTGACCGGGGTTCAGAAATGCCACTATCTCCTTGATCGTGTCCATCACATGCAACCGTAGCAACCGAGTGGGCCAGATCTCGCACAGAGGCAAAAGTGATGTAATGCTGACCTCAAATGGCTTTCCTCTCTTCCTTGAAGCATGGTGGGCTGACCAAGTCACATCCACTGGCCCATCTGTCACAATGACCTTCTCTAGCCACTCATACTCCATTGCCAGTTGTGACCTCAGCAGACTGTGGTCTGGGTGTGTCACACCACTCTGGGGAGGAGAGGGTTTCTTCTTGGTGAAGA
Organism: Branchipolynoe longqiensis; assembly: GCA_030323885.1. Classification (NCBI taxonomy): domain Eukaryota; kingdom Metazoa; phylum Annelida; class Polychaeta; order Phyllodocida; family Polynoidae; genus Branchipolynoe; species Branchipolynoe longqiensis. The sequence goes on along the minus strand of CM059199.1, from coordinate 18,717,744 downwards.
AGGCGGGCGGACATTGGTGAAGGAGTCTGGAAGTTCTGGAACTGTCTTCACTTTCTCCTCTCCAAACTTCAGCTGTCCACGCTCTTCACCTTTGTCTTCTTTGGTTGGGTGCTGGAAAACAGAGACGCTGGTTCCATGGAAAGAAGTGGTCGCTGTCGTTGCGGTGGCGATTGTGGTCTATGTTGTCCATGGCTGATGTGGTGAACAGCCCTTTTCGTAGAACTGGTGGACAGACCACCCCATCATGCACATACTTGCTGACTGTTGCATCTCCCAGCTGTGCAGATATCTCTAGCACCCTGTCATATGAAATGCTGATGCCATACTCATTAAGTTATTCCAGGCGCTGGGCATGCAGGTGAACTATGTCTGCAAGTCGGAATTCTGCAGGACCCTCACCAGCTCTGGTGGTCTCCACTAGATATGTGACTAGCTCTGAGAATGCCTGTGGGTGGGCATCCTCTTCGGGTGCACGTTCCTGTTCCAGTCTCTTTGTGGCTCTGAGGTACGTCCTCTCTCTATTGTACATGTCTGTCAAGCATGCAAAATGGTATTTGAGCTCCTGTGCAATAGCATCTCCACCGCTGAGTCTTGCAAGAAGTTTTTCGTCATTTAAAGTTTGGGCACATTCATTAAGTCAACTTGTCTGAGTTCAGAGGATGGGGCTTCTTTGTCACATATGAAACACGTTTGGCCTTCAAGGCTGGTTCTACGCAGATTGGTCTGGCATTCTACTGGCTGAGCAGACTCTGCTCTTCTTTTTCTAGCTCTCTCCAGTTTTGTGTTGTTGAACATAAGGTGACAACTTTGGTGATCCTGCGCCTTGTTCCTCCTCAGAGGATCGTCAATGCCATCACCATCATCAAGTCTGGCTGGATCCAGAACAATAGGTATCTCATTAATTGTGTGAAAGAGGGGAATATTAATTGCAATCATAGTGTAGCCATCATGTTCTTGTGGTTGTTGTGCACATGGTGACTTGAGCTCTTCACTATTCTTCTTCTGGCAAAGACAACACTTACTCCAGTCATTCCTGAATTTAGACGGTCCTGGATCTGTATTTGCCATCTTGGTGAATGGTAATCAAGGTATCACATTATGATAATTATCTGTATTCAGTGAACCAAGGCCAAGGGGTTATCCTTTTACCACCTTGATTACAATCATGCACAATAAGGTATGGGGGGATATGACCTACATATATATATGACCTACACCTAGCCCGATCATTCATCCAGTATCATTTAAGTCCCGTGGGATCTGTACACCATCCGGGTAAGTCCATGAACAAGTCATGTATAGCCCCCTTACCCTTGGCTCGGCTCTCCCGCGCTGGCACACCCTGTCAATTCAGGCGCAGCTGTCTAACTAAACATCTACAGGTATTCTACACTAGCTAACTGATGTGGGGCTTATTAGACAGCATTTGTGACACTAAAGTAATTATTTAGCTACACTAAACTAATTAATCAGCTGATACTGAACCCCATGCTGAGTTTCACAGCAGCGGTGCCACCAGTGTGCCCTGGCTGTGCGTTGACATCCACTCTGTTGAGCTACTCCTGTACACCTTCCACTGTAAGTCTCTCAAAGACCCCCCCCCTCCACCCCACTGCATCGTGTCATGTCCAGTTTGGAAGCCTTGTACAGGAAGATGCTACACATACTAAACCTCTAACACTACTACAATATACACTACCATGCCTTTTAGTCGAGTCAGATGTAACATGAACCTCTAATTTAGCAGAATATTAGGATTCCAGGACTGATATATGGTACAAGGAAGCCAGTGAGTAAGTCCATGGTTCCAGATTCGGATTCTACATAGTGAAAAATGTATGATTTGACATCAAGATGATTCAAATAGGACAAGTCTCTGTGGTTTTATTGCGAAATGCAATATTACTGTATATTCAATGGTGGCCATCTTGAAAAATGACCGCCATCTTGAATTTTTAGGTGGCTAATGGGTTTTATCAAAAGAGCAATCCCCAAGGAGTATGTGTGCCAATTTAGGTGCTTGTTTCCAGAAATGAACGATTCTCCTGTAATTTGCAGTTATCTGCTCTACTATTGGGAGTTGACTTTTCGGTAATGTATGTTGGGGGGTTAAATGAATTTTACTCATATATATATATATATATATATCTCTTTTGTCAGTGCCATAGCACTGGTCTTCCTATTGTAAGTGTTACAGGTATATAGGTATTTACACTTTCCTTTACATGGTTCATATAGTGAATTGAAGTGTGAAGTAAATTCTTAAATAAAAGAGTGTACACAATGCAATAAGTTATGAATATGAGGTACAGGTACATTTGTCATTTTACATTTAAATGCAAGGTTTTAGTTGTTGGTTTAAGATTTCCAATTCAATAGATACTGCCTATGTACACTTATTATATTTAAATACTTGTCGCCACACAGAAAGGAATACCGAGGCAATTGAATGTGAAGTTGTTGCTTAATTGTCACTCGGCCCATTTTTAATCAGATCACAGAGTTCTATGTATGTTATTATAGCTAAATAAATTCTACATTTGTAACAAATCTAGAATATTCTGTACCATGCCCTATTTTGAAAACGAAGGTAATAGTCTTTATATAATATTATTTAAATACTTGTCACCACACAGAAAGGAATAACGAGGCAATTAAATATTATCTGTTGTTACTTAATTGTCTATCGGCCCATTTTTAATCAGATCACACAGTTTTTTGTATGTTATTACAGCTAAATAAATTCTACATTTGTAACAAATCTCGAATATTCTGTGCCATGCCCTATTTTGAAAACGAAGGTAATAGTCTTTATATAATATTTCAGAGATCTACATGTTATGTTAAAGCTGCATAGTCCGATTAATCATCAAATTTTCAAAACCAAAACAAGTATCTCAATTTGATTCTACATATCTAACTTAAATACTGGTGCACTTGCTGAAAAGATCACTGCACACCTTGTATAGCTGAGTTAGAGTGGTTTATTCCCAGCATGCACCATCCAAGATGCATGCCTTAGTACATACACAAACCGTCAGGTGGCAGCACCACCAGTGGATACCCACACCTAGTAGTATCGACACATCTCCCTCCCTCTATAAACATTGCAGACAGGGTTGGTAGATATACAAAATACACATGAATAACACACAACAGATTACAGGCATTCATAGAGTAGGATGATACATGATAGGTATAGTGTTTGGTTAGATATCTAATTTGACAACGGGTCGTCTTATCCTGCCTGAGCGCCTAACCTCGGTGGGGTTTTCCCCTTCAGGTTTCCGGGTTACGACACTGCGAGGAGTGGGCGGGGCATTGTTTACCTTTTGAGGGGTCCTGTTTACTTCTCGAGAACCCTCGTCTGAACCACCCATGTTCTCCCCTACCTCATTTTCTGGATATTCATAGTCTACACTTTCTCCCTCTGCTGGTCTGACTACATGGCCCTCATTCACCTTTAGGAGATGGCGCCTGTTGTGCCGGATATAGTTTCCCCCCTGGGTTTGGACTACGTATGATATGGGGCCCACCTGCTCGCTTACTCTGGCTGTGGTGTCCCATTTCTCCTTCCTCACCCGGACTACATCATTGTTGTTTAGGATGGGTAGGTCCTTAGCTGTGACATTGTAATTTTCAATTTGTCGATTTCTCTGGGCCTCACCCCTGACGTCAGTGAGCGTCATCTTGCTTCTACCCTGTAGTTTCGGGAGCCTAGTACTCAGTTTCCTGCCCATTAACATCTCGCCCGGGGACATCCCCGTTTCCCTTGGAGCCGCTCTGTAGGCGAGTAGTGCTAAATATAGGTCCCCCCCCCCCGCCTTCTTTGGCTTTGTTGAGAACTGACTTAACTATTCCCACTCCCCTCTCTGCATGCCCATTAGACTGGGGATACCGCGGACTGGAGGTTCTGTGTTCAAACTGATAGTCCCTAGCGAACTGTTTGAACCTCTCCGAGCTGAACTGGGGCCCATTGTCTGTCACCAGTCTTTGGGGAATCCCATGTCTGGAAAACATACTTTTTAGGTGGGTTACTACTGTCTCTGACGATGTGCTCGCCAGCATTGTAATTTCGGGGTAGTTGGAATAGTAATCTATGCATATTAAATACTCGTTCCCCTCCCAGTGAAATAAATCTGCTCCGACTTTCTCCCAGGGTCCCCACTTTATTTTCTCTTCCTCCGTGGAAAATGATTCTTTGCCCTGAGCTGGCCTATACTTTTGACACACTGAGCACCCCTGGACACTCTCCTCTATGTCCCTGTTCATGTTGGGCCAATATATTGCATCTCTCGCCAAACGTTTCTGTTTCTCAATGCCCAAATGACCCTCATCTACCCTTTTCAGCATCTCCTTTCGCATGCTGACTGGAATGATTATGCGGTCCCCCTTAGGAATTAGGCCGTTTACTATACAGAGATCTTCCCTGAATGGGGCATATGCGGGGCACTCCCCATTTTCCCATCCGTTTAGTATGTTGTTCTTTACTGCTGAGAGTACCTCATCCTTACACGTCTCTGTGGCTATCTTGTCTAGCTGTGCTTGTGTCGCTGACACTGCCTGGTATACCATGTTTACCTGAGCCTCGACCTCTACCTCTGTACTGGATCGTTTACACTGTAACCTGTTAGCCCTAGACAATGTATCGGCTATATAGAGATGCTTCCCCGGGGTCCACACTAGCTCATGCCTGTACCTTTGCAGTTTTAACATTAACCTTTGTATGCGGGGTGTCATGTCATTTAATGTTTTTTTGGAAAGTGGGATTAGTGGTTTGTGATCTGTTTCTAACGTTACTTTTTCTAACCTGTATATGTACCCGTGAAATTTCTCGCACCCATAGACTAGTCCCAAGCATTCCTTCTCGAGTTGTGCATAGCACTGCTCGCATTCTGTCAGACCCCGTGCCCCATATGCTACTGGCTTCCAGTCTGGGTTGTGCCACTGTAAGAGGACTGCACCCAGGCCGTCTTTAGACAAATCTGTGGAAACCTTGGTTGGTAACTTTGGGTCATAGTAGGCCATCACTGGCATTGACACTAATATGCTTTTGATGTCAGCCATTCGGACTCATGTTCTGGCCCCCAGTTCCACATGACCTTTTTACATAGAAGAGACCTTAGATTCACCCATTTATTTGCAAGGTTTGGGATGAACTTCCCCACATAATTTATCGAGCCCAGTGCTCTCTGGACATCCTCTTTGCTCGTCGGCTTCTTCATGTCCATAATGGCAGAGATGATCTCTGGTGACGAGCTAATCCCCTTATTCGATAATGTGTCACCTATGAATGTTATCTCTGACTTGTTTAACCAGCACTTCTCCCAGTTCATCAGCAGTCCGTATTTGTTAATCCTCTGCTTCACACTGTCCAGCCTCGCTTGGTGTACTGTATCATCTGGCCCCCACACTAGAATGTCATCCATAAACACACAGACCCCCTCGTCCGGTGGAACACTTCGGGTGCCGAGCACAGTCCGTAAGCAAGTCTGTCGTATGCGTACCTGCCAAACGGGGTGTTGAATGATGTTAGGGCCTTCGAATCCTCTGACAGTTCCACCTGCCAGAAGGCCTGCGAGGCATCAAGCTTGCTAAAGTGTGTTGCTCCGCTTATCTCCGCGAAGATCTCATCTCTCGTGGGAAGCTGGTAGTGTTCCCTGCTGATTGCTGCATTGAGATCCTTAGACAAAAGCGCACATGAAAGTCATCAACCCAGTGGAGACGGAGCCGGTAGGTGCTGTCAGAGCGAGGTATGACAGCAACCGACCTGCAGTGACAGTAGGTAACAAAGGAGCTGGTAGTGACAGCAAGTTGCGCGGAGCGGGAATCCACAGCGGGACCTGATGGTGAGAAGCGGCAGATGGCGAATTAACTGTATGTGGTGCCGCGACCAGAGAACATTAAAGTAAGCAGTGCCCAGCATTCCAGAGAGAGGATGTGGAAAATGGTTTGGCTGCAGAGGTCACTATACACGTTGTGTCACCTAAAGTGTAGTGCATCAAACAGGCAAACAGGCAGAGGAAGGAGAGTTATGGCTCAGGCACCAAGACGTGTTTATGGGAGTATAGGGGCAAGTGTCAATGAGGTATGTGTTAACAAAAGACTGTCAGTGGGTCCATATGTTAGAGGTTGGCGACTCGTTTTATTCAGGTCAAGTTAGATAGGGAGAGATGGTGCTATCTCCTGAATGCCCGTGGGGAGTACAGGAAACTGAGAGACAGACCCAAACTGAAACAAGGCAAATGTGCGCCTCATGACCGATTTTAATCAATTGCTTAAATAAAGGTGAGGGGCTGTCTGTGCTGCGAGTAACTGTAAAGAAGAAGCCGTATCAGTAATGTTTATGATTGTTGTAAATGGCCCTAGTCTTCTTGGTGCAGCAGCTGTGAGAGAATCGGCCTGGTGAAACGTGTCCCATGTCATACAAGGACGAGTGGCCAGTCAGTTAGTGGAGGATGTCAAACAGTACACAGTGCCAGAATCCACACAGGGTCACCAATTGTCATCCATTCCCTTTGTATATAAATATTGACAAAGGTAAATGGCTCGACCAGTGATAAGGCCGCAGGGTGTCCCTATAGCATTAAGGGATCAACTGAAACAGAACCCTGAGAAGAATGGAGAAAATAGGTGTGATCCACAAGAGAGAGAGTCCTACAGACTGGGTGAGTGACATGGTAGGGGTTAAAGAAACCAAAATGGCGGACTAAGGATCGTATTCTAGATCAAAAGATCTGAATGCGGCCCATTCATCGCGAACACTACAAGCTGCCTACAGGGAGGAGAGCTTTGCGGAGTATCACTGGAGCTCAGGTATTTAGTAAAACTTGACGCATCACAAGTGTTCTGGCGAGATAAAGCTGTCGAGAGTCCAAAGGCCCTCACCCCAATTTAATATGCATTCGGAAGATATGACTATGACAGGCTACCTACGGACTTTGTTCTGCGCCTGCTGAAAGTGTTTCATAGAAGTCCATGGAACCAATTGTTGGGGACCTAGAGGGCGTGAGGGTATTCTTGGACGACATTCTTTGTGAGGGGTGCCAGGTGAAAATGTGCACAACGGAAAGATGTCAGTGTGAAACAAAGAATAATGCAGTATGGATAAACATGAACTGGACGAAAAAAAATGTTCAGCTTAATAAATCACAAATAACATTTTTTTAGGGAGGACATGTGTGACAAGGGGATTAGGACCATCCTCAGATATGATTGAAGCAATTGTAATACATGGAATCACCAACCGGTAAAGTAGATGTTCAGAGAGCATTAGGCTCATTCATTTATGTGGGGAAGTTACATCCCAAATCTCTGCCCAAACAAATGTGTTCACATCTCAGGGCATTACTGTGCAAGAAAATTATGTGGTTCTGGGGTCCTGTGCATTGAGGCCGAATGGAAAGATCTGAAGATCCACATTGCCGTCCAAGCGTAATGGCATTACTATGATTCAAGGTTCTCCCACCAAGGTATCAAACGATGCGTTAAGGATGGGTTGGGGAGTCGGTTTTGCTTCAGTGACCATGCCAGGATTGGAAGCAAAGTGGCTTATGGGCCAGATCCTTGACGGAGTGTGAACAAAGATATGCTCAAATAGAAAAAGAGGTGTCTGGGGCTTGCGTTCTTATGGTTGTGAAAAATGTCACTGTTAATATATTGGATTGGACAAAGTGGTGTTTGGAGACCGACCATAAACCAATTATACCACCTCTAAACAAACCTTTGAATGACATGTTCCCGCATACAAAGATCAGGTTAAAATTGCAAAAATATCGCTATGTACTGGGGTGGACACCTGGAAAAATACCTTTACCTTGCAGTTACCCTGTCCGTGCAAATGCCAGCAGGGTAGGTCAGAGAATGATATAAAAAGTAGCTACAGATGTCGAAAGCCCCAGGTAGACATGATTATAATTCAGTCTTCAGCCACCAGGCACAGCTAGATAAAATAGCGGTAGGAAGATAGAAACAGTAGGATGACGTCCTTACCACGGTAAAGACCTGCATGTTAAGTGGGTCGGAACAATGGGGACTGTCCAGCTTATTATGCACCATTCCGAGAGGAACTATGCCTGATAGTGGTATTTTATCCTAAAAGGGGACGGTAGTGATACAGTTAGTTTGCGAGGAGAAAATGCTTAGTAGATTGCATGAGGGCCATTTAGGCATAGATATAATAACAGAAAAAGGATGGCAAGGAGGCTATATACTGGCCTACAGTCAATAATGACATAGAAGGAGTGTTCTAAAGTGTGGGGCCTGTCAGATGTACAGGCGCAGAGGACTCAAAGAATCGCACTGCAGGGAAGAGATAGAATAAAGTGGGGACATGGGAAAAAGTCGGCATGGATCTATTTCACTGGGAGGGACATAAGGATTAATCTTCTTATGATTAGATTATTATTCCAACTATCCGAAATTGCCATGCTGAGCCTCAACGACCTCTGATACAGTCATCACACACTTAAAAAGTATGTTTCCAGAATGGTAAACCAGGAAGAGGTGGTTAGCGACAAGGTCCACAGTTCGCTCTGAGTTATTCTTGAAGTTCTCATATGGACTATCAATTTGAACATAGAAACATCAAGTCCAGATATCCAACAATCAAACGGGCAGCAGAGTGGGGAGGTAGGGAATAATAAAGCCTACTAAATAAAGACGAAGAGAGTGGGGGGGATCCCTACCTGGCCCTTCTAAAACTACAGAATTGGCCCCAGAGAGATGGCATGTCACCGGGGGAGATGTTAATGGGGGCGTAAGCTCAAACGGGAAAATAACCGCGACTGGAATAGAGATACAAGGGTGTTGAAAAGGGGAGCAATAAAGAAGAGATAAAAAACAAAATACAAGTAGAAAAGTACAATGAGACAGCCAAAGACCTACCCCACTGAGTCAAAGTGATGTAGTCCGAGTAAGAGGGTACTCATTGGATTCGACGGCCCCGGGTCAGTGAGCAGGTGGGACCCAGGTCATACAAGATTCAGACGGAGAAGAGGGTAATGTCAATATGCGCAAATTGTCGTCACCTCTTGAAAGTTATAATGAAAGGTGTTTGAACCGGAAGGGGCGTCAGGGACTGTGATCTGCCTAGTCAGGACCGCTCCTAGACAATTCTCCTACTGAAACTCAGAGGAGGTCACAACTGAGGCAGGTGGCAGTGAAGGTCCACAGGTCAGGGATCCAGAAGCAACTAGTCCGGTCAGGGGGGAACATTAAGGGGGGGAAGTAGTCAGGCACCAGGCACCAAGGTGATAGGCTATCCTCAAGAATCACTTGAACGGTTGATAGACCAGGTTTAAATCTGTAGGATAACAAATGTCATCTTTGTATATCTCTCTAATATACATATTACTTTTGACGGTAAACTGTCACATTATCTGTATCTTTCAGTTCTACGTTGTGTCCAGAACCTAAATGGATGTGTAGGTCAGATTGTTCTATGAGGGGGAAGATGTCCAGATACGCAACTAGTGTTAGCCACCAGAACTACTTCTGGTGGTTGGAGGCCATCTTGTCTTAAATAAACCATAACAACACACATGCCAGAGAGTGATGGTTGATCGTTACAGGCAGTACTTCCCATGGTTGGGATGTAAGGTCATGTGGCTGCATAGGCTCCTTTGGGTACTCTTTGAATTTTGTAGACATGTTACACAATCTCTTACAAGTGTCTCTATGTCAGATGACATGTTTGGCCAGTATAGGCATTCTTTTGCTCATAACTGGGACTTGGTGATACATACCTTGGTTACTGGCATGAATGCGTTAGAGATATTCCTTGCAGAAAGACTCTGGAATAACAAGTCTATTTCCAGCATACACAAGACCATCTTCAACAGACATATAGTCTCTCATAGACCAGTAAATCCGAATAACTTTTGGAACTTGTCTAACCTGTTGTGGCCAACCTCGAATAACCTGCTCAGCCAATGCAGATATCTCAACATCTTGCTTACTACTTAAGCGCAACTTTTCAAGCTGGTTGACTGAGATCTGTACCATGTGTATCGCTTGTTCAAGGTCTGCACTTGGCCCAGGAGAGGGTGCTATTCGTGACAAGTAGTCAGCGTAGACCATCTCCTTTCCAGGACAGTACTTCAAGTCAATATCATACAGCTGGATGTGCAACAGCATGCACTGCAACTCTGGAGGAGCTTGGCTTAGCTGCTTTGGCTTAATGTTTTCTAGTGGCTTATGATCACTAAAAACAATCAGTGAACGACGAAAAATATACGTATGGAACTTTTCTAGTCCATATACAACAGCTAGCAACTCTCTCTTTATGTTTGCATATTTAGCTGGAGTAGGCCCTACTACCAGCAATCCCGAACCTGTTGACTGCGCAAGCGCCAACTGACCGTCACCACGAGTACCAGCATTCCTATAGCGAATCCACAGCAATGCCATTTAGCACATTTCTATCATAATAAACATATAGTGCCGATAGCAGATGAGTTCTACATACACCAATCTCTTCCCTGCTGAAAATTGGGCTAAATTTGCTAAAGTTTTTGTAGGTCCATCTATATGTTGAAAATTTGGGAGAAAATGCCATGTTTTCCCACTATAATCACAGAAAATCGCTAAATTATCCAACTTCTGTGAATACGGCAGCATGTATTTTAATGGCCGATAGCTCTCAGCACCATACGGTATCTCTAGGCACAGTTTCAGTTGTGTAGCTAAATATATTGCCGTGTCCACATGGGGGTTGAAGTTGACACATAAAATAATAAATAAATCCCTCAAACCAGTTTTCTTTATTGAAACATATTTTTATTGAAATATGTATTCCTATTTATTTATTCATTGTTCCATAATCCTTACATCCAATTAGAACAGATCTTTATTCCATTTTTAAAAATTGAAACAAACTTGTCATTGAAATATATATAATCAATGCGTACTCCGCGAGTGACTCGAGTTATGGGCGCAGACATCTTGTGGCCGATGCTGATTGGATGATGGGCAGAATCGATTGAAGCGCCATGAACTCGCAGCGGAAAATTAAGCTCAGGATTGCTGGTAATTTGAAGTGCTTTGGAAGCGAATGCAACTGGCTTCCCATTATGAATGAGAGCAGCACCTAATCCAAGGATGGATGCATCAACCTTTAGTTCAAATGCTAGGGTACGATCAAAATACTGCAACTGCATGTCTTCATGAATAGTCTGCTTTAGCAACTCAAAAGCAGCATTATTTTCTACATCCCAACACCAATCAACATCTGATTTACAGAATAAGCGTAATACACTGGTCTTGGTCGACAAGTGTGGTATGAAGGGTCCTAAATACTGTATGAGACCAAGAAAGCTTTGGAGCTCCTGCCTATTCTGAGGAGCTGAACGGTTTCGATTGTCATCACATTTCTTTATATCAGGCTTCATACCATCGTTGGACCAGATCAGACCATAAAATTCAATCATCTTCATTTTTATTTCACACTTTTCAAACCGAGATACTAGACCATACTCTTTGGCTACCTTCATTAATCGTTGTAGAGCTTCATCATGTTTCAACTCATCTTTACCATGTACAACAATGTCATCAGCAATGCCATCCACACCAACGCCTGCTTTCTCAATGATCTCATCCATGTATTTCTGAAAGATGTCTTGAGAAACACACAAGCCAAATGGTATACGACGGAATCTGTATTTACCAGTAGGGCTGTTGAATGTGCATAACATGCTGCTTCCATCATCTAAAATAATGCTCCAATACCCATGCTTAGCATCAATTTTAGAAAACACATTTGAGCCAGAGCAGTTGTGACTGATTTCTTCTAGTGTAGGTGTCTTATGATGTGTACGCCTAATTGCTTGGTTGAGATTTTTTGGATCTAACCACACCCTAAGCTCACCGGATGCTTTACGGGAAAATGCTAAGGAGCTGACCCAATCAAAAACAGCTTCATAAAGAATATTTTTCTACAGCACCAAATTTCATCATTTCTTCAATTTTGTCACAAATCTCCTGTCTCAGCTGAATGGGATATTTACGTGGAGCAGAAATAAATGGGGTAGCATCATCTTTTAACTCAATATGGTATGGTTTGGGCATTCGACCAATGCCTTCAAAACACTCGGGATAAGCTTGTCGCAGGGCACTCCTGTCAGAAATCTTGGGCTTGACCTCATGTTTGTTTGGACTACTGCTAGGGACAGTGGTGTGGGGTTGCACTTTATTTTGATGAATAACACTGATATTTTGCTCTGCGAAACGCTTATAAGTTTAAACATTTCAGAAGCCCCACACGACAAATTGGCTGGCCCCTTCGTGTCACATACATAGAATCTGGCAGTGATCCATTTGGAGTCTTGAAATTGGATCTGCATAACCATTGTACATAATTATTCGATGTCTGTGCCATTTACAGCAGTAAGTTTGACAGCTATGCTGTAACATGCACTGAGGATGTCTTTCTTTCGGATACATCTGCCGTAAGCGTTGCAATGGTACGATGTTACTATTGGCACATGTGTCCACTTTGACCTTGAGAGTCACTTTGCACTTTATATCAGGAGGCTTTACATTTAATTTAGCAAAGATTGACTGTTTCTCCATTGATTCAAAGTCAAATACCTGCAGTATGGACTGTCACCTCCCCACAGTCAAGAGCGTCATCATGTGGGGGACTTCGATTAAAGTCAAACTCATGTACAGTCCTATGATTATCCCTATGTATGCTCTTGGAACGGGATTGTCGATGCTTGGTCTTGGAACCACTAGAGTCCTTCTTCCCAGCTCTGGCGCTCTTATCACATTTCTGATGGCACACTTTACCAAAATGGTTCATCTTTTGGCAATTATCACACTTCTTGCCATATGCTGGGCATTTCCTCAGATGTGATGTTCCACAGAAATGACAAGTGTTGTGGTATTTGAAAAAGCAGCATATGGCCCCGTTGGGCCAACAGTTGCCCAACAGTGGCCCAACGGTGGAAAGCTACCCAGCCAGCCAGCAAAAAAAAATAGGACCCATATAAGGTCCATATGGGTTACATTGTGTGCCCCATATGGTTTTTCCAAACAGGAATCTCTGGATACCACATGGAGAAGATATATGTTTCCTCTGTCGCAAAGCAGCTACCACAGATGACACTGGAGGAGTAAACCCCAATTTAAAAAATCAGTTTAATATCATAGAGGTGCATGCGCTTCATATTAGATATTAAGATGATAAGATACTAATCTTGGCTAAAAAGCTAAGCTAAGAAGTGATGACTCCTAAACAAAACCCAGCACTCCTCACTAAAACACTTTTGCAATGAAAATGGTGTTTCATGAGCACTGGCAGGCATTTGTAACTTAAACTCTCTACTGACCTGTTCCGAAAGCAACCATATTACACCTCGCTGGTGGGCCAACAGTGTTTGTCAACTGATCCACGATTGGCCCAACAGCTCATTAAACACCATTTTCATTGCAAAAACGTCCGACAATGCATGGGTGTTACATCAGCTGTACGTTATGTATACTTTAGGCGTATGTCAATGTATGTTAGATGTAAGTTAGACAGTCCGTGTACTGACAACATATGGATAACGTACATCTAATGTACATTTTGTGTTTCTCCACCGTGTCTTGACATATGTAACGTATGAGGCGTAGTTCTGGCGATCATATTACGTATATAACGTTCACCAGCATTCTGCGAACGTACCATGAGCGTAATTCAAGCGGGAAAATGAACGGCAACTACCTTCGGGGCACCACCGTTGGCCCGACGGTGGCAAATATGGAGAAAAAGAATGGCAAAGAGCGGTGGACACCACCATCGGCGCGAGGGTGGCCCGACGGTGGCAAATATGTGGAAAATGTACGGCAACCAGCGTCGGGCCACCACTATCGGCCCGATGGTGGCCCGATGGTGGCAAATATGTGGAAAATGCATGGCAACCAGCGGCGGCCCACCACTATCGGCCCGATGGTGGCCCAACGGTGGCAAATATGTGGAAAATGAACGGCAACCACCATCGGGCCACCACTGTTGGATCGATGGTGGTCATCATCATCATCATCATCATCATCATGCTGTCAGTCGCGATGCGACAAAGACTGCTTTCATTACTTGACTGCTGCTCTCCATTTAGCTCTCAGCTTCAGGTTTCTCTTGATGGTATCCTTGAACCGGAGACGAGGGCGCCCTCTCTTTCTGTAACCAGAAGACAGTTGAGAATATAGGATCTGCTTTGGTAGCCTGTCTGATGACATCCTCATGAGGTGCCCAGTCCACCGGAGATTCATTTCGATCAGAAGATCTTCCATAGAGGGCAGCCCCATCCGTTCGAGTATTTCCTTATTTGTCACTTTGTCCTTCCAGGTTAGCCTCATGATTGAACGCAGATGTCGCATCATGAAGGCATGCAGCTTTTTCACCTGTCGTCTGTACAATGTCCAGACCTCGACTCTGTATAGTAGGGTGGATAGCGCGATTTCACGGTAGATCTTGCCTTTGACCTGCATGGACACATGGTGGTTGTTCCAGAGTCTCTGGCTTAGTCGGCCGAAAGATGCGCTAGCTTTGGCCATCCTCCTCTGTATTTCAGCATCAATGCGTCCATCACTTGATATAGTGCTTCCGAGGTAGGTGAATTCCGGAACCGAGTTCAGCTTGTTTCCATCAACCATGATATCCTCCTCTCGGGTTCTTGTAGAGTTGGGTTGGTACAGCACCTCCATCTTCTTGATGTTAATCTTCAGGCCAAACTTCTTTGATGCATCGGAGAAACACTATTTTCTGGATCTCTTCAGCAGAGTGGGCAACCAGTGCACTGTCATCTGCGAATAGCAGCTCTCTCACCAGTATCCGAGTAGTCTTGGTCTTTGCTCTGAAGTGTGCAACATTGAATAGGTCAGCACTCTGTCGGGACTGTATATAGATGCCATCCCCCATGTCTCCTAAAACCTTGTCAAGCATTGCTGATAGGAAGATGGAGAAGAGCGTGGGGGCCAGTACACAACCTTGCTTGACCCCATTGGTACATTTCATGAAAGCTGCCTACAAAAGTGTTGGAAGTGCTGCTGGCTTTTGCAAGTTACCAGTGGCACTCTTTCGTGGAGCAAATAGAGGTTTCACACCGGCAAGAACATGTCCAGACAGGCGCAAAACTATTTGTCCCTGCAGTGGCTGGTCGGGAGATGTTGGTAGTTCCATACATCAACCGCCCTTAATGCTGCCACAGTGACATGGTTTTCTGTTTAGGGTTTGCTCCCTCAGCCTTCGGTTCTGTCAAGAACCTGTACCACAAGGCAGTGGTTTACAACTCTGCAGGGCAGGGACGTCAAACTCCCTGAGGTATTGCAATACCTGCAATACCTGCATACCACGGCGGTGGTAAATATGGAGAAAAAGAACGGCAAAGAGTGGCGGACACCACGGTCGGCCCGACGGTGGCCCGACGGTGGAAAATGTATGGCGACCATGCGACCAATAGCCACCGTCGGCCCAACGGCTCTGTGCTATTGCAGCAAGTGCAGCAATTAACTGCATCCTCCTTGCATCCAACATTTCCGAAATGGATGCTGGGAGGATGGATGGTCTGATAAAGTTGGGGTTTTTTTGTGTTTTTTTTTCTGAGAGAAATATATTAGATCGATCACTAGTAATACTATGCCCCACTGGGAAATCAAAGTAACTTTGAACTAATGTAAAGTAGACTAGTATCTACTTAACATTAGTTCAAAGTTACTTTTATTTTAAATGGTAAACCCCCCCCCCCCCACCCCCCCTCCCCCTCATCCATACTTTCTTCATCTTACCAGAGAGCGTGTATATAAACAGATGAGAGGGACAACTCCCGCGAAAAACGGTAACACAGGCTACAGTGGCGTTCCTGGCGGTTAGTGTTGAACAAGCCTTGAGTTTGCCGGTACGCTCAATGCAAAACATTTGTTTTTATTCAAAATTAATAGAAATCCAGAAGCCTAACCTTATCAATTTAATATAATCCTTTTGGTAAACATGTTTTCTATATGTCTTCCAAGCGGTTTGTTTCTATGTGGTGTAGTTTTAGAGATATTTAACGTTTTCTGTATGAAGATTGCTCACCGCCATTGACAATGCCTTGAGTTTGCCGTACGTGTAGTGCAAAACGTGTATTTTATTCAAAATTAATAGAAATTCAGAACCCTAGCCATGTAAATTTAATATAGTCTCATTGTTAAATATGTTTTCTATATGTGTTCCAAACAGTTTGTTTCTATGTAGTGTAGTTTTAGAGATATTTCACTTTTTCTGTACGAAGACTGCTCAAGGCCATTGACAATGCCTTGAGTTTGCCGTAAGCGTAGTGAAAAACGTCAGTTTTATTCAAAATTAATAGAAATCCAGAAGCCTAACCATATCAATTTAATATAATCTTGTTGGTAAACATGTTTTCTATATGTATTCCAATCAGTTTGTTTCTAGGTTTTGCAGTTTTAGAGATATTTAACGTTTTCTGTATGAAGATTGCTCACTGCCATTGAAAATGCCTTGAGGTTTGCCCATATGCTTAAGCTGTTCAACAACCACCTCTTGGAGCGCCACAGTCGGCAGATGTTACATGCTCTAGTATGGGAGTTGTCCCTCTCATCTGTTTATATACACGCTCTCTGATCTTACGTAAATCTCCACGGTCGCCGTGCGAACTCATCTCTGACGGTCTGATCTCCCAGTGGGGCAGCAGTATAAAACTTAAAAGGCGCCACGAGGGAACATTGTCAAAAGTTGGTACCTATCCTGATATGATATGACCATACATGTTGCTATATTGCAAAACTCCAACAAACAACGCAAACAATCAAATCTTTACAATGGTACCAACTATAATACAATTACATTAATTAAAATTGTTTAGTCACATACCTATAATAATAATTAATAGGCCTAGCTATGTGTGATTCAGGAGGTGTGAAATGAGGTGTGATATAGCCTATTAGGTCAGCACAACTGACTGTGTTTCTTCTTTTTTTTAAAGAAGAGAAGTGTGGGCTTTGGTCTCGTGAGCTTACTGTCGATCCATGTCGTGGAACCCTTCAAACGCCCCCACCCCCACCCCTCCACAGACACATTAACCAAACCGAGCACCTGGTCTGACGGGCCATATGATAACAGTAGGAGTCATATAAAAGCCCAAGTATCGCCCAGATTAAAGTAAAGTAGATACTAACGATGAACCTAATATATGACAGAAACTCAAAACCATCAGACTATGCAGCTCGATCAGCCTAATGATTAATACTGCACAGATCGTACCGAGTAACAACGCCAGTAATGTCTAATGATATTTGTAGTATTGATCGACTGAATAAAGTGTCCTGATGCACTAGATGTTGATAGGACATAAAACCCCAACCAATGACACTTATATGATGCCACCTGATGCATGGCCACACAACCAGTCCGTGCTGTCATACATGCCCCTTGATTCAGGAAACTCAGGTTCACAACCAATCAAACGCCGACAAAGGAGACCACGTGATCAGAAAGCCCGGGAAACTCGCTTGTCAGTAAAGTGTTGTTGTTTTGAGATTACGGCCGAAAGTTGTCAAGTTTCGGCTACCAGGCTTTATTATGGTTTGATTTGCGCACGATCAGGGGCAAGATCATGGATAATTTTCAGAAGATCGAGAAGATAGGAGAGGGGACTTATGGCGTCGTGTACAAAGCGAAGGATATGTTGACCGGCCAGGTTGTTGCGCTGAAGAGAATCCGACTGGACACGTAAGTTAACGTGGTTCCACTTTGCGACGCCGATATTCACTTGTGTCTGCGAAGCCTTCCATCACCTAGTCAACATATCGGTCTGTTCAAACTCAGAAGGCCCGTCCCATCTATCCCTCTCGAACCCTGTACTGCACCCTGAAATTTAACGCCGCTGTGGCTGTGCTCCTGGCTGTGAGGAGGTCGGGGGTGGGGCAGGCGAATGGAGGAGCTTCAGGAGGCTGCAAAATGTCATGATGCAACTCATTAAACTTTTAAAGTTGCATGGTCTGATGGCATTTGAATTTTTGTCTATCTTTTTAGATAAATATATCAAATTGATCGTTATGAGCTACTAATCATTAGTCCGGAGTCATTTTGATGAAAATTGACTGGTTTTGAAGCAATTTGAGCTGAAAGAACCTAAAATAATTTTGACAAGCTTGCAATAAGTCCTGTGTCTGTGGCTATGACCAAGATAGTCATGTGATGTGACATGACCTACTAATCCTGGAACCTGACAGGGCTGTAGGTAGGTATTTCTGTTTGGGTTGTGAACATTCTGGGAACGGATTGGTGCCATAGGCCCATGGCTCTAGGGTTTTTAACAAAATATTATTTTGTAGAAAGGTTAATTTGATTTATATCTATTGAATTGACCAAGTAGCATCAAATATCCAACATCACATATATATCGTGCCCCCAGCTCTGCCAATTTGGATTTCCACCGCTGTGTATAACTTACAGCGTCATCAAAGGCCGGTTGCTCTCATACCATGTCTATGTGGTGTGGGAGGTTAAAAATCCCTTGGGTCGGTAAAAGTGTAGGCTCGGGCTTTCTATCGACCAGCAGTGGAGTGGGGAAGACCAGTCGTCTGTGACTGGGATTTCCCCTGCTTGGGACAACTAACGTACCAACAAAAATGAGAGACAAATAAGTGTTCACACTTCCTGTCTACCATTCGCTATATCCCTATATGATTGACATCATCCCAATGGCAGAAATTTCAAAACCTTAAACTATGCAACGACCCACCAAACTGCACATTCTATGATTCAGCCGGGCCTGAGCATTAATGGTTTGACGGGATCCGCTGCAAATGCGCAGGTTTCTGGGTTTAATGCTATGATTGCAGCAGCCATTCTGGTCGCGCCTGTGTGTTATCGTTTGGACGGGATCCATCGCAAATGCCCCGTTCCACAGCGTATGCGTTGGAGGACGGCTGGGGTCGTAGCACCATATCAGTTTTTACACTCACCTATGACAAACTGCACACTCTGCGATCCCGAGCCGTCCGCCAGCGCATACGCTGTGGAACCCGCGCATTTGCGATGGATCCAGTCTAAACGATAACGCATGACCAGAACAGTTGCTGCCATCATAGCATTAAACCTGGAGATCTACGCATTTGCGGCGGATACCGTCAAGCCATTAATGCTCAGGTCTGGCTGGATTGTAGAATATGACTGCTGCCATCATAGCATTAAGTGCAGAACCCGGCACCTTTGCGATAGAGCCTGTCCAAATGATAACGCACAGGCACAACCAGAATGGCTGCTGCCATCGCAGCATTAAAACCAGAAACCTGTGTATTTGCGGCGGATCCCATAAAACTATTAATGCTCAGGCCCGGCTGATGTGGCCAGCATGGAACAGCTGCTGCATTAGCTCATACAAAAGATCTGAAAGTCAAAAACTTTCAAATGCACATATATCTCACTCCATATGGTTCACTCCTTTTTACATTTAGTAACAAAAAAACTTTTCCTTTTAGATACCTGTATATCCTAATATGCAACTGCATAATCGTGTGTGCATGCATACTAATTACTATATTACTTTTATTAGATAGTAGTCCGGGCGAGATAGGGTTTGACCTTCAAAAATATATACCATAGCTGATTTTTGGCTTAGTCGTACTGGATGCCATGGAGAATGATATGTAAAGAGCCTCACGTTGAGGCCCTTAAGGATTTATTTTTAGTTTGATATGTTTCAGGGGGTTATTTTGGTAATTATTTTATGAGGTATGGGGTAACAGAATCGCACATGGAATTACTTGTATTTGTCTAACCATGTCATATTTGGGCTTATTATTTGCGGGAGATGTCCCTCTAAATGTTAAAATCAATCCGGTTGCTATTGACCTCATAGTGACGTCGGCAGAAGTCAAAAGGTCACCGGAGACAGAAAATATGTGAAATTCTGAGAAATTACTATTTAAAAAAAACAACATTAAGTATATGTTATAATGAGCCATCTAATTATAGCCAATTAACCATAGTTAGCACTGCAGAAGTGACACAGTGACGTTATATTGAGAACTTGACGTCAGAGCACTTTGTTCTACTCCTCAACCGAATTACTGGAAATCATATCTCCAACTATATGAACTGTCAAACTTTATTTAGATATCATCGAGAATGTCATCATCCAAGATAACGTCTGATTTGTCTCCTGAAACATTGTTGCAAGATGTGACGTGGCAATTACTACAGGCAGCCACACATGCCAGACCGTTTTTCCTGCAGCTGCAGCCACACGTATTCTTGGATGTTGTTTTGCAGCTGCAGCAAATAACGTTGAAGACAAATTCTGGTGCTGCAGCAATATCTGTCTTCACTGGAACAAGGACACCATTTTCTACTTTCCACCCCCACTCCGTAGGATTGAGACATGTCAGGTTTAGGGTGGCCCATTGGCACACCTGCAAGTGCACCCTTAGTGCGTGGGAATACACAGCCCGAACCATCGGGGGCAAGCTTTCTGGCTTTAGTTTTTTTTTTCCAAGAACTATCATGTGCCATTCAGCATAGCGTAATGCTGTGAGCGTTTCACTCTTTCTATTGAAGATAGTCAGCATAAATCTATTGCCTGCACTGCTGATCTCTTGTGTTACTCAACGTTTCCGAAACAAGAGACTTGTCTGTCTCTTGAAGATTTTTTTACTTCAGCATTTGCCTCTGTCATATCTGGTGGATGTCGTGTCGCAGCCACCCCAATCATGAACTAACCAGATGAGGTCAGAGGGAATCGGTAACGTCGTCAACGGTAACGTCACAATGCTTTGAACACGCCACCACATCGGGACAGGTTTTGTTCTTGATGACTTACCGTCTCTCATCAATGTAGTGTAGAACACATCAGCCATGGTTGTATTCACATGTTTCAGCAGCATTCTAAACACGTCGGTATCATCACTGGCAACTACTACAGGTTTTCCTGTTTTAGCAATACTAATTGCAGTTTCGACAAACAGACCATCAGCATCACCGTCACATTGAGAGTTTATAATACCACGCTCAGTCAGTCGCTGACACAATAGCTTGATCAATAGACTCTTATTGGACTGATTAGGCAGGAACTCCGCCTTCTTTCCTGACACATGTGCTTCCATCAGCAACAATCGTAACATCAGCTGACACCTTAGCACTGTTTTGATGTTACTGTTGTTCAGAAGTTTTTGTAGAACGATCAACGGTGTAACCATCAAATACCACATGTATCTCATAGTTCTTGTGAAGGGACACAAGGTACTTGATGAATGGGTCACTCTCCTGAAAACTGGCCAGAAATGTCACATGGGGAGTTCAAATCTAATATTTGAATTTCTAACATTTTTTGGTTGTACATGAAAGCTGGAAATCTCCCCTTTACATCTATGTAAAATATAAATTGATGAGATAAGAAATGAAGGTGTAGTCGGTGATTAAGCTATGTCATATGACAGTATCACATGTGTCGCTCAGACGTAACACATGTTTAGGACACCACAGTCTGCTTCATAAAAATCTAAGCAGAATTAAATAATTCCGTGCTGAGAAGGATATTAATCATGGCATAATATACAGTAATATGTCGTGCTTATTGATTTTTTTAAAGTAATTCCCAACCAGGCTTTATTCAATGAATAATTAGTGTACAATATTTATGTGGCATCCAGACACCACTGATTACATCTGTGACAGTAATTTGTAATGTTATTTCTGAAGACATCAAATCACTTTCTTTTTAATTTAAGCATGCCTACATGTTAATAAATACTTCCTTTTGATTTGGGAACTGTTTTGTTTGATATATCAATGCAATACAAGATGTTAGTATGGATCCAACCATGTCCCATATGTCATGTTACAAGTGGCTGACTGTAAAATGTTGTTTTTTTTGTAAAAAAAAAACCACTTCATAACTAAAAAGACCAAAGTTGCACACAGTTTATTTTATTTCTCTCATTTCTTACATCAAATCTGAACATGAATATGAAAAGGATGTTTTAAAATCCCATCCCATGCTGACCAGTTTTCAGGAGAGTGACCCATGTGCATTGAGGAGGCACCCATGGGAGTGATGGAGGGCTGCACCCCCATCCACAACACAACAGCCTGCGTTTGGCTTTTGAATGTGAAGATGAACCTTTGATATACTGTTGCGTAATTCTGACTTCTGTGTTTTTCTCAGAGCCATATTTGAAAAGTTCACTAGTCTCAGGTGTGAACTCGAACTTGAAGTTGTTGATTTGCTCTTCCTGGTCTTGTCGTTCTAGAAGAAGAGTTGCACGAGTGAACAAGATAAGAGGATCAGTGTGTATCACAGTTTTGTCCACTTTCAGCCCTACTTGTAAGCACTCCAGTGTATGCACCTGGTCAATCCTCATAATAGTCGCCACATAAAAACATACACCATCTAGTTTCTTCTGAATCATCTGACCAACTACCTCTGCATCATCACAATTGATGGTGTCACTTTCTCCAGCAGTTAAGCCCGTTGACATACTTCTCAATGTCGGAATGTCTGGGTCAAATGGGTCATGAATTTGGAACCATGCATCCAGCTTTTCCATATCTGCCATGTCCCTTTGTCTTCGACTTGTAGTAGGTACCCCAAACCCAGGCTGATTACTTGTTGAATATGCCAAATTCTATCAAAAAATGCTCCACTTCAACACCTTGCCAAAACAAACCACAAAGGACTTTTACAAATGTATTACAGCAGAAACAACCTTTGTTCTCTTACCTTTAACCTGGTCTTGGATTCATTTTATTATTCAAATAAATAAGCCTGATATAGCTAAATATAAACTACCACCAACTCCCATTTTTCACTCTCAAACCATGTAATTTCCCAGGTGGAGATGTGTCATGGTATCCCTAGTAGAATTAGCTAGTGTACATCCAATTTGTGCAACAACGCCATTTGTTGATCAAAGTACCCAGGAAAAAGGTACTAATACCCCTAGATAGGTGAGATTCCGAGCTTTCCATTCATATAAAACTCTATATGTTTTAATTTTAGAGAAAATGCAAAAAAAATGATTGAAATTTGAAGTTACAAAAATTTCCATTTTAAGTGCTATTTTCTACTGAAAATATAATTTAAAAACCATTAAAAGTTGGTATTGAATTAAAGAGAATTTAATTTCCTGTCCAATCATAATTATCAGCGCTCATGCGAACCTATGGCGCTCATGCGCACGGCGATTTAATGACTAAAAATGGTTTTTTTGGTGTTTTTTTAAAAACTTTTTTTTTTTTAATTTGTTTTAAAATTTGTTTTTGGATACATTATTAGTTTAAGCAGGAGAACTGGTCTTCCTCATTTCCACTGCTCATTTCCTTAGTTTTAATTTTGGGAGCTATAATTTTTTTCAAACTCAACATTTTTCATGATTTTGGTAAAATGTGCATTCTTTCTCCTCACTTATAAAATATTTAACTGTTTTGTAATGTATGTTGTTATGGATGTATTGAAGTATCTGATAAAGATGAATAGCACCTGAAAATTTCATCCAATTCCATTGTACAGTTTTTGTTCTGTGATTTTTCAAACTTTTCCAAAAAGCCAGATTTTTCACCAAATTTTATCACCTGCCAAAACTGGCTCTCGGGTGTTTTCAGCCTATTTATTTTAATTGTTCCCCATGGTTTGGGGCCTTGAAAAAAAATAGAGTTACTAGCACTACCCCATAGGCCCGGGATAATTAGAAAAGAATCAATTTGGGTGGCAATTTTTACCACCAGCGCACTCGAAAAAGTGCTCTGGGGCCTAATTTCACAAATGGTGAATTCAAGGAAAATGCTATTTTTACCAAGTTTGAAGGTCTATATTTTTTAAACTAGCCACCCCATGCACCTGTAACTGTATATACACTGTGTACAGACCAGGGACTCTTAGCCTCTGCCTTGTGGAGCAAGCTGGGTGATCCCTTTAAATTTTGGAGACCATCAAAAATGCTATCTTTTAGACTTTGCAGCGTGACCGATTTCAAGTAGGGTTAGTAAAATTTAAAAAGGCTGTATTTGCCTTAATACTTGACCGATTTTGACAAATGAAGTATCATTGTATTTCGAATTGCATATACTAACAGATGGAATCATTTATATCAAACTCCGAACTCATACAAAATTTCACTTGGGATACCTACTTGTAGTCAGATCGACGTGCTGTTTGCTAGTTCTGTGGAGAACCACGAGTTAAACCATCTCGACCCTTCAGGGATATCATCATCACCTGCTCAATGATGAGGTCCGTCCACAAGCCTGCCCAAAATCGCTTCGGCGTACGGTGTGAAGTCCATGATCGGTGAAACTTTTGTAGACCCATGGATAGACTGTCTTCAATCGTAGCATCTCTTGTAGAAACAATCTCCCAGATTTGACATAGTGAATATGTCCAGTTGCTGCAAACAGATTGATCATTTTGGTCTGATTAATTACCGACAAAAATCGTCAACATCCAATATCAACATTTTTGTGTTCCGCCTGGGAGTTTAAATGGTTAATGTGACGATTTTAGATAACCAATGAGGCTGATACCTTCCCAAAAGTTGCTGGGTATTGTTTTCTCTTCATTTCATTAGTTAAATGGATCTGTGTACATTCACTAATGCTGTGAAAATAACTCGACATATAAAATGTCATATGTGGGGTGACCTTTTGACCTTTGTCAAGGTCAGTGTTTGACCAAGTGGTGTACCACTGTACTGGTTATATAGAGGAATGTATCATGCATAGAATAAGACCAAAGGGCAGCATGATTGGTCAAATACAAGACATACAGTTGGCGATTTTGTTTGCCCTACCCCTTAAAATAATGTCAAACTTTTATGCGAAACCGTTTGACTTAAGTTAAATAAAAATATAAATAGATCCCCAAAAGCCTGAGAGTGAGGCTCCAGGGATGATATCCTATATAAAATTCTGCTTCGAATGATACCAAATATAGCGGCGGTATATTTTTGTTAAGGTTAAGCCTATTTTTTTTGGCTATCTGACCCGGACTATTGGGGAGACGGGGGGGGGGGGGGGTTGTCACAATTTAAACAAATGTAATGCATCTGATCTCAATGGGACATATACCACTGGAAAGAGCTTGATGGAACTTAAACATGGTAATCATATAACTTGTTCAAAGTATGTTATATCAAGTAAGTTAGGGAAATCTGTATTATTTTGGTCTCTTTGACTTTGTAAGTTTGTTACCTCAGGATATATTTCCAATCACAGGCCTAGTCGGCTGCTCCTTCTTCCATGCTTCCGGTGGAGAAATGCGGTCATCAAAATAGAGATTTTCAGCCTTCCACTGGCTGTCTAGTCGAGCCTCAAAAGTTTAAGAAAGAGTTGGTGAGCACAGAGTGTTCTAATTTATACTCTTCCTAGGGTGTACTATACAGATGAGTGGCCTCGTATAGGCTACAGCTGAATCAACGTTGAAGATTTAGGGCGACATCTTATGTTAAGCATCTTAATTCTTATATGGTCGTTTCATGGTAAATGGGGCCAATGTACTTTTCACTATATGTTCCCCAATGTTTATAAATTCTACTTGTGTATAATTTCAATCCAACGAATCAAACCCGTTAGACCTAGGACCCAGTTTTTGACAGGTCGGTCACCATATTAACTGTCCCTAATGCGCCTGTCACACCTTTTCTAGTCCGGTGGTGTCCGGTGACAAAATCTATCGAAATGGAGAGTAATTGGGTCAATTGCCGCCGGGCAACCAGACAAGTACCGTACATGTACTGGACGATAACCGGACGAAACGAACACCAACGGACAAGTACCGTACATGTACCGGTGTCCCGGTTTCAGTTCTCAACCAGTTTCAGTTCTCAACATGCGTCAAAATCTAACAGCATCGTCTGCGCATTGTCAATGGTCATGAGCAATCTTCATACAGAAAAAGTGAAATATCCCTAAAACCAAACCACCTAGAAACAAATCGCTTGGTACACATATAGAAAACATGTTTACCAACAAGATTATATTAAATTGATATGGTTAGGGTTCTGGATTTCTATTAATTTTGAATAATCTTTTGCACTGCGCGTACCGGCAAACTCAAGGCGTTGTCAATGGTCGTGAGCAATCTTCATACAGAAAAAGTGAAATACCTCTAAAACCACACCACCTAGAAACAAATCGCTTGGTACGCATATAGAAAACATGTTTACCGAAAAGATTATATTAAATTTATAAGGTTAGTGACACTGACACTATAGTGACAGTATGAGGCAGCGATTTGCGGCGATCGGCGACGGTTTGAATCGGGCTGATGTTGGCACATGTGCAGACGATGCTTTGACGTATGCGCAGATGCTTTGACGCATGCGCAGAAGCGATGTTGAGAACTGAAACTGGTTGAGAACTGAAACCGTGACACCGGACGAGAACCGGACGGACCGACCATCAACCGAACACGTACCGGACACACACCTACACCTCCACCAGACACCTACACCCCCACCACATCCCTAAACCCCCACCACATCCCTAAGCCCCCACCACATCCCTAAACCCCCACCACACACACACTACACACCTACACCCCCACCACACCCTTAAACCCTCATCACACACCTACACCCCCAGCACATCCCTAAAGCCCCACCACACACCTGCACCCCCACCACACACCTACACCCCCACCACACACACACCACACATCTACACCCCCACCACATCCCTAAACACCCACCACACACCTACACCCCCACCACATCCCTAAACCCCCTCCACACACCTACACCCCCACCACACACACCACACACCTATACCCCCACCACAGCCTTAAAACCTCATCACACACCTACACCCCCACCACATCCCTAAACACCAACCACACACTTACACCCCCACCACATCCCTAACCCCCACCCCACCACATCCCTAAACCTCCCCACCACATCCCTCACCCCCACCACAGACCTACACACCACCATATCCCCAAACACCCCCCACATCCCTACAAACCCCCACCCAACACCTACACCCCCACCACACACACCACACCCTACACCCCCACCACACCCTTAAACCCTCATCACACCCTACACCCCCCCACACATCCCTAAAGCCCCACCACACACCTATAACCCCTACCACACATCACACCTACACCCCCACCACACCCCTTAAAACCCCTCATCACACACCTACACCCCCACCCATCCCAAAACCCCCTCCACACACCTACACCCCACCACACACACCACACACACAACCATATACCCCCCACCACACCCTAAACCCTCATCACACACCTACACCCCCACCACATCCCTAAACCCCCCCACACACCTACACCCCCACCACATCCCAAAACCCCCACCACACCCACACCCCCACCACATCCTTAAACCCCCACCACACACCTACACCCCCATCACACACAGACCACACACCTACACCCCCACCACACCCATAAACCCTCATCACACACCTACACCCCACCACATCCCAAACCCCCACCACACACCTACACCCCCACCACATCCCTAAACCCCCACCACACACCTACACCCCCACCACATCTCGCCGCCGGACAATTCCGGAAGTAAACCGGACACGTAACGGATGGGTGCCGGACACCAGCCGGACATGACAGTCCGGCGGTGTCCGGTAGAAGTTTTGTGCATGTTCAAAACTTGTACCGGACACCACCGGACGAGAACCGAACATCGCCGTACAACATCGGACAGTGTCCGGTTCATTTCCGGTTCCCCAGTCCGGTAAGGTGTGACTGGGCCTTAAGTTTAAAAAAATGGGCAGAACATGGCTACAAACCACATGTGTACCTTTAGTCCTGGTAAGTGAGCAAAGTGGTGCGCTATAAGCATCCATACTGGAGGCCTGGAGCCCACTCCAGTATGTCACAATTAAAGCGCAAGCCATCCCCACTCAATATATGGGGATGGCTTGAGCTTTAGTTGCCACTACCTCTTATTTGTCCTACCACTGAGAGGCCAGCTATTTACTTTAATGGGCTTAATTCTATTTGGTTCTTGTTACTAATGTTAGCCCCAGTGGCTGGCTCTGAACAGCTGACACTGATGGACTGGTGTTGATCGAGGAAGCTGCTGATAATGTGGTATCAAGATGTTTTGTTTGCTATTATCCTTCCCCCCCCCAACCCCCGTTTCTTGTTGTAGGGAGTCTGAGGGAGTTCCCAGCACCGCAATCAGAGAAATCTCACTGCTCAAGGAACTCGAACACGCCAACATCGTCAGGTAGTGCACCTTTGTTGATTCATTCTTTTTTCTCTGTGTTTGTATTAGGAGATCGATACACTGGCTAAGCAGGGCTGTCAATCGGAAATTTTGTCGGGGGTGGGTGACTTAGCGGATTACTTAGTTGGTTCTTTAGAAAATCGAGTCATGGGTATAATTTAATATATTTTTTCAGGGTCAGTTCTATTTGATAAGTCACTAAGACAGTTACTGTGTTTGTTACTGTGCATCAAATTAGTTTCACATGTATTTGATCCAAGTTCCCAAATCATGGATAACCCTGATTAACATTCCTGCCTAATATCGAAATTTGTCATAGTATATACCAGGCTGTAGGATTTCACGGTAACGATCGTTACCGGTAATCTGTTGTTACCGTGATGGGGAAACTATGGAACCAAAATTGCGTTTCCCATGATATTAATTCTACTCATCTACCTGTACCAAATGCAAGGCAATTTATAAAAAATTTGTTTATTAAATGCTACAGACGGTTGTTTTCATTACATTGTAGATGATTAAAGGTATATGTACAATTTCTGCACAGGTGTGTTCAAAATATACTCCTACTAAATTTAATTAACTGTTTCAAGAATGGGTACCAATCACCAATTTTACAGAACCGAAAAACAGTTACACATGGGTTCCCATGAGTACCAGGCACTGAACCGAAAAACAGTTACACATGGGTTCCCATGAGTACCAGGCACGGAACCCAAAAAGTGTTTCCCATGAAATCTGAAATCTACAGCCTGTATACTAATTCTGATTGGGTCTTGACATTTAGACTTTGGTGAATTATATACTCTATATCTATCTGACGGTCACAATTATACTTTTTATAGCAACTTTAAAATCAAGTAATTTCGTCGTTTTCCCAAATTATACCCCAGGAAGGAACTGAATGATGTTTAATGCTGATATCATTTCAAAATTTCACATTTATTATGTTGAAGACATGGGGTGTAGGTGTGTGGTGGATGTTTATCCATATTTGTTGCTTTAAAACAAATGGAATTGTTATTTGTTAAGGCTTGTTACATAATAAAGTAATGCATAAATAAATTTGCATCCAAATTATGAAGGGGAATTAATGCACGATGCTCTTTGATAATGATAAAAAATGAAAGGTCATCAAGATATTAATTCATATTTCTGTTCAAAACCGATTGTGAATTCACTAAGGCTACTTGACGTGATCCATTCGGAGATGAAGCTTTATCTGGTGTTTGAGTTTCTGGACCAGGACCTCAAAAAGTACATGGACACATTCGCCGACCACAAGAAGACTGACGGAGGTCCAAAGACGCGCATCCAGCTGTCACTCGTCAAGGTACGGGCAGGCAGGAAACGTCACATTGTAATGGCACATTAGTAATGTATGAGCACTGGCTGGCTTCCCGTATGGAAGATTGTGGGTTCGAATCCCAGCTGAGTCAAACCAATTACGTAAAAGATTGTATACCTGTTGCTACCTAGCCTGTCCCTCAGTATTTCTAACATATTCAACGTCTGGTTTTCTCAGTATCAAGATAACATGACTGGGATATATGGTATGGTGAGAGTGGTCCCGTTTTCGCCTGAGGCTGCACTATAAAGTCGTCATGAGTGCACAAGTCGGTATGCGTCCTGGTATGGCCTTAAATGTTGCTTAGACACAGTTCCAACAACCATGCCTTACAGATAGCAAATTTACATACTATTACTACAGTAGTAATATTTTACATTAACAGTATTCTATATTAGTATTGTTTTATGTTTACAGTGTGGCACATTTACATATATTAGTGATGTTTTCCATTATCCATGTGGAACGTTTACAGGCGGTAATTATATATAGAGAGAGAAATCATAATTAGATATATATATGAGTCAGCCTCACAAAAACGGGCCAATCGGTGGTCAAGTGAAGAGGTCGGTGTCGCAATTCTTAAAAGTGTAGTGCATGTCTTTGTTTCATAGTAAATTAGAAACAAATAAGGTTGTATTTTCTCGATCTTTACATTCAGTATAAATTTAAGGACTTTCCAACATCTCTGTCAATGCTAAACTATAATTATACCGATTGACGCCGACATCCAATGATTGATGCCGACAACTTTAAACAGATGTCGGCGTCTCAATTCTTAAAGTCTCATGCATTTCTTTGTTTTATATTAAATTATCCTAGAAACAAATAAGGTTGTTGTATTTTCTCGACCTTTACATTCAGGATAAATTTAAAGACTTTCCAACACCTGTCAATGCTAAATTATAATTATACTGATCGCCGCTGACATCCATGCTCGACGCCGACAACTTCCACCAATTGGCCTCTTTTCGTGATCCTGACCCATATATATAGATATAGAAATCAAAATGTTAATCTGATTAGAATTCAATGTGTTGAATAAATTCTGATCATAAAATGCAAAATCACAAGTTTTTAAAGAAGAGAAGAGAATCGTAGAAAGTTGTAAAGATGTGTGAGTGTGTCCTACTTTCAGAGCTATCTTTACCAGTTACTGCAAGGCATCGCCTATTGCCATGCACATCGAGTGTTACACCGTGACCTGAAACCGCAGAATCTTCTTATCGATGCCAAGGGCAACATTAAGCTGGCTGACTTTGGGCTGGCACGTGCCTTTGGTGTTCCTCTTCGTACATATACACACGAGGTCAGTTCAAAACCGTTTTTAGTGGATTTTGTTTTTAAGACTTCTTTTCTTACATTAAGGGACACTTGTAATGAATGACTTGTTTCAAATGTCGCTGCATTAAATGTCAATGGCAAACTACTAAATATACATTATTGTGAAATAAAATTGTGCCATGAGAGAAATTGTGCCACACATTATGGCTTTCCACTGGACCCAGATACTCAGTCACGGAATACAGCTTTGTTATTATCAGCCATGAATATGTGGTTACTTTATGGGTGTATGGTTGACTTACAGTAGGTACCGGCAGCGCCCCGAAAAATCGAGGAATCGTGGTCTTTTCCACCAATATTCACACGCTCATAACTATTCCTGTATGTATTTGATTTTTATGAAATTGCATAACCTAGAAGATCAACATTTATTCTATCTAATGTTCTCATTGGATTGAATATATAGTCAGTTTTTATTGATGTAAAATCAACTTGTATTATGACAGTATTGGGTCAATATTCCTTCATCACTGGTGTCAATGAAAATTACTCCGAAAACATCTTTGATTGCCTCGTGCTTCCTTGCACTACATCTTAAAACGTCATGGATGGTCCCAAAAGGATCGCAATGACCTCAGCTTTCTATCCATTTATGCTTTGCCATAGGTTAAAAAGGTCAATCAGGGCAAATTCTGCAATTTAATTTATTCTGAAAGTTTAAGACCATCTACTGAATTTAAAAATATTTAAAACCTAATAAGATTTCATAAGGATAGAACAACAATTACCTTTCTAGTGATACCAATCTTACTATAGTGCCAGTTAGTCCAAGGAGCCTCAGACAGAATATTGACACCAACCTGTTTGGGCCTTTGCTGACCATACTAGTTTCACAATGGTGACACCCATGTAGAAACATGTATATGACATTGATGTCTATTGAGTTATATCACAAAATATATAATCTAATATTGTACCAAATTTGGGGAAGATCCAACTATTGCTTTAGGTACAGAGAATATTTAAAGAATTATTTAAATCAATATTTTTGGTTTCAGACACTTTTAATCTGTATTTGCAATCAAAATACAGCTTTTTATATTTTTAGTTTAAATTACTGGTATAGCTAATATGCATTAGTTCCATATGCTATGTGTGCAAAATTTGAAGGAGATCCAAGTATTAGATGAGCCACGCTGAGTTCAAATCTTAATGAACAAATTTATATTTTTGATTTTGTACACTTTTCTTTTGTATGTTCATCAAAATGCACATTATGTATTTCTAGATAGAATATAGTATAGTTATACAAGTCTTACCTAGGTACAGATGATGGATAACTGTTGTTTTCCCGAGGTACAAGCCTCGGATAGTCGTGGGCTAGGGAGAAGGAAGCACATCCTGGTCCAGCAATCTTTACCTACTTATTCAGGATAAAAAATGATCTTTAATAATATGGATATTTCAATGTTTTCGTCTTGGCACAAGCGAACGTGATAGTTGTGGCAGGGTGTTGTGGGTGGTGGGCAGGCCCTAGCCCACGACTATCCGAGGCTTGTACCTCGGGAAAACAACAGTTATCCATCATCTGTACTATTTTACCTCGGTACTAAGCCTCAGGCTAGTCTATAGCCTAGGGAGACTCTTACAAAATATCTTTAGTACATTTCAATTTCATATATTATTATTATCTCAATATTCATTTCAATTCACTATACAATAGTGTTTTACAAAGGTATACTTTTAACTGTCTCACCTGTCTTGTTTAGTTGGTGAGCAAGAGTGACGCTAGACCGCTTGACGTTTCTAGTCGTTTGTTGTAATGTTTTGCAAACGATCTAGCAGTCTTCCAGTCTGCGTGTGCCAGGATTCTCTTGACGGAGATCCCTAGCAGTCGTGCTTTTGAGACCATGGCTCCCCTGGTTGAATGGGAGGCGTATCATCCCGTATCCACTCCTGCTGCTTTCAGCACTATTATGGTCCATCTTGCGAGTGTGTCTCTCGAGATGCCCTTATGTTGTTTAATAAAGCTTACCAAAAGCTGTCTTGACTTTCGTATGCCTTTTGTCTTGGATATATAAGCCCTTATGGTTGAGACTACACACAATCGTCGATCCTCTGGGAAGCTATTTACATGCACCGTTGACAAGGGGTCTCCTGTGTGGTTTGATTTGAATAATTGTGTCAAATCAAACGTTGCTTCCTTTTTTATCTATCTCCAGTCCATCCAGAAACAAGGCAATAATAGTTTGCCCTCTGTGGCCTGTCACTAGCAGCAAAAGTACTGCTAACTTAAATCCTGGCTGTTTAATGTCCAAATGATAATTGCTGGGCCAGGATTTAAATAACTTAAATACTACCGATACATCCCAAAATCGACTATATCTTGGCTTCGGGGGATTTCTTTCATACACCGATCTTAGGAACCAGTGTATAACCTGGTATTTACCAACTGTTTGTCAATCTATTCTTGGTAAGACAATCGATAAAGCCCATCTAGCTGCATTAATGGCCCCAAAACCTAATCCCTCATCTTCTAACATTCTTAGAAATCTAACTACTTGAGGTTGTAGGGTTTAAAGGCTTAACCTTCTTAATCAAACAATGGACACCCCATTTCCTTAAATAACATGTATATAATTTTACTGTTCCTTTTCGCCATGCATGGGAAACCAGCCTTTGTTGTGTAATCTTATCTAATCCAAATTGTTCTAAATGTAAATTTTAAAAAGGAATGCCAGGAGGGGTGTTGTTGACACGTCTCCGTGACTGGTCAGTGGAACTTGATGTTTTAGATTTCTGCGTGCTCTTGGGAATCTGAGGCAGTCTTTGGCTCCCAATGCCACTGCTGCTAGCCATGGCTGTGTGTCCCAATCGGGAACTATCAGAATCGTGTGGGCGCTGTCCATTCTGATTTTCCTGGCCACTCTGCTGATAATGCTGAATGGCGGGAAGACATAATAAAATGTATTATCTTAAATCAAAGAAAATGCGTCCACTTGCCAAGCATCAGGCTCTGGATGCCACGAAACATATTTTGATAATTTACAGTTGTTTCGTGAAGCAAACAAGTCTACATGTGGACGTCCCCATTTTTGACAAATTTGTTCAAAGATTTTGTCGTTTAACGCCCATTCCAAATGATCATGAAATTTGTGACTTTTCGTGTCTGCCAATGTGTTCTGGCTGCCTGGGATGTGTGCTACTGTTGTTAGCCGTATGTCATTGTGTTGTGCCCAATTCCAAATTAGCTTTGCTAATCTATTACAGGGTTTGGACTTGGTCCCTCCCATGTGGCGAATGTAGGCCATGGCTGTTGTGTTATCAGTCAGAATTCTGACGTGATGTTTTGGTATACGTACCAGGCTGCGTAAGCCTAAATAGACTGCTCTAAGTTCTAGAACATTAATGTGGTCTGAAATTTTGTCTTTTAGCCATCAGCCTCCTCTTGCCTGATGGGCCCTATGCGCTCCCCACCATTCTAGTGATGCATCTGTCATAACCACTGTGTTGGGTTCACCCATTCGAATTGGGTTCGGGGAAGAATGAATGTTCTCAAGCCACCAATCGATATCTGCTAGCCCTTCTGTTGAAATAGTCATCTTTCTTTCAAAATTACCTTTTGTGCATGCTAATGGCAAATTTTGATCTATCTCTAGTGATTTAATATGAGCTTTCCTGTATAGGATCGCTGGGGCATAAGCTATCATAATACCAATAAGAATAGTGACTTGTCTAATCTTTGGGCTAGTTATTGCTAATAATTGATTAGCCGTATCAATAAATTTATCTAGCTTCTGGTTAGTTAGAGCTACTGTCATATTGTTTGTGTTCAATAAAAACCCCAAACATTTTAATTCTCTTGTTGGCATGAGAACCTGACTTCTTATCATGGATATAAAATCCTAATTTGGTGAATGTCTGACACAGATCATTTACCGCTTCTTGACAATG
Source organism: Branchipolynoe longqiensis (assembly GCA_030323885.1). Lineage (NCBI taxonomy): Eukaryota > Metazoa > Annelida > Polychaeta > Phyllodocida > Polynoidae > Branchipolynoe > Branchipolynoe longqiensis. Next base: position 18,682,958 of record CM059199.1, on the reverse strand, counting down.
TGTTTTCGATTGTGCCACAATAAATGAGTCATCAATATATGGAAACATGTCCTTTCCTTGCCATTAAGGAAAAAATTGGTTTAAGCAATTTTGTAAACAAGCAAAGAGCACAAGCTAAACCATTCGGCATACATAAAGTTGGTCATTCCAAATAAATCTCAAGAATTTCCTATCCAATTTATAAATTGGAATTGTGTAGTAGGCATCTTTAAGGTCTACACTTGCTAACCGGGAACTCTTTGTTATCAAATCTCTGGCTGTTTAGAGAGAGAACATTTTAAAGTGTTTATATTCCACTAATTTGTTAAGGAGTGTAAGATCTAGAATCATTGTAACATATCCATTTGGTTTTGGTCGCAAAAATATGTTGGATACAAATTGTCCTGATTCGTAATTTACGGGTTCTATAATCCCTTTCTCACAAAATTCTTGCACCTGGTTGTCTAGTGCCTCCCGCTCGTCTAAATGAAATCGATAGGGCAAAGGAATGTTTTCCTGTACAGGTATTTGTGTGAATGTAATACAAATTCCTTCCACAATACTTTATCAGTAATTAAGTTCCATTCCTCTAAACAATTTTGAATATTGCCAGCATTAAAATTTCTACTTGTTCCTGGTAGGGGGAACGGCTTGCTGGGAGTGTACTCCCACTTGAAAGGACGGTTTCCGTCGTTCCATCCGTATGGCTGGCATTGTCCTCGCCCTCTGGGCTGGAAGCTGTAGGTCGGGCCGGACTGTCTGCCCTTGGCGGTCCGATGGTTTCGAAAATGCCCTGTGGTTTTCCGGAACCGGGAACTCGCATCCATAGACTTCTTTTTGGCATCCATGTGCTTGCCACACTTGGTGCCGGTTTCTACCTCTTTAAAGAGGTACTAGAGTTGTCCACCAAACATTTTGGTCTTGTCCAGAGTCTTGCCTTTAATTGGCTTGGGTGCAAGGAAAAGAGTATACTCTTTCCAGTCATTTTATCCATGATCTTTTTGGATCTGGCTACTTCCTTTCCTGCATCCGTACAGACGGCTTTGAAAATGTTTTCAAACCGTATGTTCGTCAGGAAGTTGCTTGTGGCTGTTAGCATCGCGATGCCTTTGTCCATCGTCCTGGCCAATGACGAGGAGAACTTGTTCTCGGTCTGCATGCGGTTGGCCACTGCCGCAATCGCTGTAAGGGCCCCTAGGACCCCCTTGTGTACTGTATGAAGTACATTTTCGAATTTCTTCCTGTCGTCGTTGAGATGGACATCTCAGTCCATCTCCTTGACGACAGAATCTGGGATGCCTTTGATCCCAGTGAGCTGTTCTCCCAACTTAGTGATCACTTCTGCGGGCTTGAAAGTATTGAAATGCCCTTTGATGGTGTTACGCATAATAATAGTGGTTAAGACTTTCTTGGCCTTTTCCACCAGACATTTCTTCTTAAGCTTGCGGCCCATCTTGGCGTACAAGCCTGCCCTCTCAGTTTCTGAGTCTGAGTCCGTGGTTTAAGAATCAGACGAAGAGTCTGAATATGAATCTTTCTTCTTTTTCTTTGTCTTCCTCCTCTTGGTCTTTTTGGTCTTCTTAACCACCTTCGTCGTCTTTGGGAACTCGTCTCCTGACGAGCTCACTGCTTTCTTGCTTTTTCTTTTCTTTCTGGGAAACGTGAAGTTTCCGGTGCCGAGTCTGTCTCTCCGGAATTATCCTCCTCCGAGACCCCCTCCCAGTCAGAGTCCACCTCCGGGGGATTCGGCCTTTTCCTCCCACGAGGTACAGGTTGTACCTGTTGGAGCTTGAATTCTATCAATCTCATGCGTTCCTCTGAATGTGCCGTCAGTACCTCCAACTCCCTGTCCCTGTCCGGATCGGACATGATGTGGGCCCCGGGCTGAGGGGAAGGCGGTACCGGCGATGAGTCGTAGTCGTCAGCCGGGCAGCCTGCTGCAGCAGCTGGAGGCGACGTCTTACTCCCCTTCATAGCCATTGGAAGTCTGTAACAATCAAAAGAAAGTTACTGTAAACCGGAATCAATGACTAAATGTCACAACAGGTTATGCAAACCAAATAATTGTGCATCTAGTGGTGTCTAAACATAGGCATGTATAAGCTGTGTAATGTCGTAGGTTAACGGTATGGAAACCGAAACCAAACGAGGGGTAGGGACCAGTGTATCGGTCCCTCCCACACTCTGTTTCATACACTTCTCCCTCCTGCGGCTACTTCTCCAACTTCTCCCTCCTGCGGCTACTTCGCCAGCAAGCTGGAGAAAATGCCTCAAAACTCGGAGGTTCGCCCCAAAAATGTGGGGAATCCATAAAAGAAACCCAGGATACATTTTCCCAACGTGAATTCATAAAAGAAACGGAGGAAAAATCTAAACGTGATGAGGCTCCTGCCAACATCGCTCTCCGTTTGGCAACGGGTGGCTTGTAGAACAAAGGAAAAAATGGTTGCTCTGTTCTATCGATGTTTCACAAAAGTCATCATCATCATCATGTTGTCGGTCGCGATGCGACAAAGACTGCTTTCATTACTTGACTGTCGCTCTCCACCTAGCTCTGCTCTGAGAGCTGCGTCCATGAGTCGTTCTTAGTGTCTCTTAGCTTCAGGTTTCGCTTGATGGTATCCTTGAACCGGAGACGAGGGCACCCTCTCTTTCTGTAACCAGAAGAGAGTTGAGAATAGAGGATCTGCTTTGGTAGCCTGTCTGATGACATCCTCATGAGGTGTCCAGTCCACCGGCGATTCTTTTTGATCAGATCTTCCATAGAGGGCAGCCCCGTCCGTTCGAGTATTTCCTTATTTGTCACTTTGTCCTTCTAAGTTAGCCTCATGATTGAACGCAGATGTCGCATCATGAAGGCATGCAGCTTTTTCACCTGTCATCTGTACACTGTCGAGGCCTCGGCTCCGTATAGTAGGGTGGATAGCACGATTGCACGGCAGATCTTGCCTCTGACCCGAATGTACACATTGTGGTTGTTCCAGAGTCTCTGGCATAGTCGGCCGAAAGATGCGCTAGCCTTGGCCATCCTCCTCTGTATTTCAGCATCAATGCGTCCATCACTTGATATAGTGCTTCCGAGGTAGTTGAATTCCGGAACAGAGTTCAGCTTGTTTCCGTCAACCATGATCTCCTCTTGGGTTCTTGTAGATTTGGATTGGTATAGCACCTCTGTCTTCTTGATGTTAATCTTCAGGACAAACTTCTTTGATGCATCGGAGAAAGCGTCCACTATTTTCTGGATCTCTTCAGCAGAGTGGGCAAACAGTGCACTGTCATCTGCGAATAGCAGCTCTCTCACCAGTATCCGAGTAGTCTTGTTCTTCCCTCTGAAGTGTGCGACATTGAATAGGTCTGTCTGGACTGTATAGAGATGCCATCCCCCATGTCTCGGAAAGCCTCGTCGAGCATTGCTGATAGGAAGATGGAGAAGAGCGTGGGGGCCAGTACACAACCTTGCTTGACCCCATTGGTAAGCGTGGGGGCCAGTACACAACCTTGCTTGACCCCATTGGTAAACCCAAACAATTTCGAGACTTCCCCTCCAACACTAACGTTCGCCATCATTCCTGTAGGTAGAGCCTCGATCATAGTTGTGAACTTCTGGGCATCCATACTTCCTCAGTAGCTGCCATAGCCCGGTCCTCCTGACTGTGTCAAACGCCTTAGTGAAATCGACAAATACCATGTACATTGGTCGGTCCTGCTCAATGCACCTTTCTTGTAGATGTCGGAGACAAAATATATCCACGGTGCTGCGGTTACCTCTGAAGCCACACTGTGATTCCGGAACTACATCAGGTGTTATGTGAATAGATAGTCTGTTGAGGAGGATGTGAATAGATAGTCTGTTGAGGAGGATCCTGGCGAAGATCTTGCCTGCTATGGGAAGAAGAGAGATTCCTCTATAGTTCCCACAATCTGTTCGATCACCTTTCTTGTAGATGGTTACAATGCTGGCATCCTTTCATCCTTGGGTACAGAACCCTCCTCCCAGGCATTGGTGATTAGTTGGTGTAGTCTGTTGAACAGATTGTCTCCTCTGTGCTTCCATACTTCTGCGGGAATTCCATCACCCCCAGGTGCTTTGCCTTCTTTCAGGCTGGCTATTGCTCTAGCCATCTCATCCATGGTTGGAATCTCATCGAGGCATGTTTTGGTAATTCGCTGCTGGATGTTGTCCAGAGCTTCGTGATCTATGTCACCAGGGACGTTGAGTAGCTTGTGGAAGTGTTCACTCCATCTTGCCACAACTCTCTTGTGGTCAGAAAAGGTCTCCATTCCATCTGTTGATTTCAGGTGAACAGGTCCCTTCTTCACGGTTCCCCACACTTCCTTCAGTCCACTGTAGAAGCCCTTCATGTTGTTTCTGTCTGCAGCTCTCTGCAGCTCCTCTGCCTTCATTTCCAACCAGACTTTTTTTAGCAATCTGCAGTGGTCTGCAACACTGTCTGGTGGGCTTGGTCTCTTCTGCTCATAAGATTCTGTGCCTCCTGATTGTTGGGGTCGAACCAGTCCTGGTATTTTCTGTCTGGATATGTTTTAGCTGTGTTGTATACGACCTGCTGCAAAGCTGCCCATTCCTCGTCTGGTGTTGGGCTTTCCTTCTCCTCCCATTGTGCAAGAGCGCTGTCCATCTCCTGCTTGAATCTCTCCCTGTGACTGACGCTACTTAGTTTTGCTATGTTGAGCTTGGTTGGTTTATTTGTCCCTTGCCTGTTGTGCCTTAGCATCTGGTGATCGGTCCAGCAGTTAGCTCCACGCATGGCTCGAGTACTGTGGATGTCCATCTTATCTCACAAAAGTAAAACACCCATAAAAGCAACAAATGACATGATACAACATCAAAGACTCTTTCAAAAGATGCTATAAGGTATCATAACCAAATTCCACCTAAATATAACCAATACTTACAGTAGTTATATTGTCGTAGATGAAAAATCTGCCGAAGCAACTCAACGAACGTCCTCCCGTCGTGAGTTGATTATGCTAATTGCTGGACCCGGATGTGCTTCCTTTTCCCTAGGCTATAGACTAGCCTGAAGCATAGTACCGAGGTAAAATAATACGATAATGTGTATTACCTCCAGAGGATGTGCACTGTCAATTTATAGGATGATACACCAATTGTTTAAGCTACAATCAACATTTAAAGAATTTTCAAATTAATATATTTGGTTTTCTGACAATTTATCATTTTATGTTCCAACAAAATTCAATATTTTCCATATTTGTGGATATAATATTGATATAAATAATATATATTTGTCACAGGGAATGGTTATTGTAATACTGTGCCAAATTTGAGGAAGATACAAAAGGTTGTATAGCTGCAATGAGCTTTCAAAGATAGGAAAATTGAACAAATTTCACTTACATATACTGTTTACATGCAAACAATTACACTTTTTCACATTTTTGGATGCAAATATCTTTTGATTCTCTGCAGATAGAGGTCTGGAAAAAAAATAGGCTATTACACTGTTAAGCTGCGAACACACTGAACGCGTGCGTCGCGCGTGCGTCAAGTACAAGCGGGCGTCATGCGGGTCTCACGCGCAAATAGTGAACACACTGGACGCATCTGCCATGCGTCTAATCAACCAACAACCAACCAACCAACTACTAATCCACAACCAACCAACCAACAATCAATACACAACCAACCAACAACCAACAAACAACCTAATGAACAGATGGGAAGAGTAGGACGGTCCAAACATATGCTCCAATGACTATCAAAAGCAACTACCTGTTAGGAAGCAGTCTCCATATGATATATGAAAAAATGGGACGGTCCAAACATGTAGGACAGTCCAAACATACATACAATTATTACATACAATTATGTATGATCACACAAATTCGGTCAAAAGCCAAGCGTCATCATGTGTCAAGCGTAAAAAATCGCTCCAAAAGCGATTCGTGACGCATGTGCGACGCACGCATGAGAAATGCACGCGCCAGTGTGTTCGGGTTCTCTTTATTACATACATTTTGATTTTTGACGCACGCGCGACGCTTGACGCACGCGCCAGTTACGTGTCCAGTGTGTTCGCAGCTTTATGACTATGTGAGCTATTTAGCATTTATTCAGTCTTGTTGCAGTTTCTCAAGAAAATATCATGCTTTGAAAATGGCTATTTGTCCAAATCAGAAGAGTACGAATTGCACTTTTTGACATTCTCTTATTAAAAATCTGCTTGACTAACTCATTTCGCAATTGGCAGTTTAAATTCCTTTATATGTGTACAGTGGAAATTAGTTAGCAGAAACCCCCTCACATGGTTCAACTTTTGTTATTATACTTGGTCAAAGTTCCACTTTTAATTAGAAATTAATGGATTTTTTTATATTAATTCTTTCAAATTGGTTATCTCAAAAACAATATATATAGCCTAACTGTTTCTGGATTTGGGTTTGTAAATTTAAAGTCTACAGAAAGGGATAACAATTTTGCACCCTATGCATATTTTTAAATTTTGCTGCCGGTACTTACAGGTTGTAACGCTGTGGTATCGGGCTCCCGAGATCCTACTGGGCAGCCGCTTCTATTCAACTGCTGTTGATGTCTGGAGTATCGGAGGTATCTTCGCTGAGATGGTAAGGTCATTGTGATATGAGATCGAGAATAAGAAAATGTCAGTACTGACTTTAATTAGTGTTTCACTGGTGCTAATTGAGTAGTAGACAGGTTCACCTAGTATACACTGCCACTGGTAGGTGGCAGGTGCCAGGTGGCTCAGCCTGGTTATTTGTACAAATCTGTTAACGCTTTCATTAACCACCGTGAAAGGCATGTTTTTGGCAAATTTCTTTTAGCAGCTGCCCAATAGTTGTTAGCTGTAGACAGTTTGTAACTGTTCCATCGCAGGTGACGGAATGGTTGTTAATAGGCAATATCCACAATGCATGCGACATCTGACGGCGACGACAAACACTACGGTTGTGTGACCGTTGCCACAGCGCATACAAAAGCTATAGAAATTACTAACTTTCAAATGCACATAGGTCAATCAAATTTTGGGATATTTTGAAAATTCCAAAAGTATATTGCTTTTGGATCATTGGAGCTTCCAAGAAAAATAAAATTGTCATGTTTGGACCCTTTTAAAAATGTTAGTGGGTACCAAACTAGTCAGTCACTATTAAAGCCCCTGTCACACATCACCGGATTGAGCAATGGACAGAATTGTCTAGTCTGGGCATCATAAGTATCAAAATGTATTAAAATGTGTCAAAATGTTGCGATATCGGGTCAAAGGCCGCTGGATGAACGGACATGAACGGATAGCCAACGGACGGTAAGCGGACTAAACGGACTCAAACCGGACAAGAAACGTAGAACTCAATCTGGCGGCATCCGTTCCAAGTTTTGTGCATGTTCAAAACTTGTACGGACACAAACCAGACTATCAACGGACTTTGTTTGGTTTCTTTCCGTTTCCTCAAATCCAGTGATGTGTGACAGCCGCTTAATACACAATATCCACAACGCATCTGACGGCGACGATGAACACTATGGTTGTGGGACTGTTGCCACAGCGCATGCATGTGAATATCGTGTATTGTAGACAGTTTGTAACTGTTCCATCACAGGTGGCAGAATGCTTGTTAGTTGTACAGAGTTGGTAACTGTTCTATCTTAGGTGACCGAATGGTTGTTTACTCTGAGACTGCTGTTTAACCGTTTTGTTGTAGGTTACTGGGAAGGCACTGTTCCCCGGAGACTCCGAAATTGACCAGCTGCTGCGTATCTTTAGAACGCTAGGTAAGTGTAATGTCTCATGTGAGTTGACACTCTTTCCTCTCATTCATTTCTGAAAGTGTGGTATTGGATGTCCTTTCAGTTAGTGCTGGCCAGCAACCAGTACCCCATAATATTAAGGTGTATTGAGAAACTTGAAAATAAATCTTGTTGGAGAATGTATTAGATTATAGGAACTATTCTGAAACCATGATCTAGTCATTCAATGAAAAATTTGTTCTAGATGTTTTTCTGCTATGTTCTTCCACACAAAAAAGAAGCTTTTAGTTTTTCTTACCATTATAATATTAGTTTATACCTTGCACACACAGCCTAATATAACCAGGCTACCCCCTTTGACAAAATTACAATTGAGTCCAAAACTGTGGAGCTTGGATTCAGAACTTAGGGCAGTATCTGGTATGTTAATTTTTTTTAGTCGAAAAACAGAATGGCCAAATGAGTTGAGCGACCACCTACCGTTTTAGTAGGTTGTGGGGTTCGAACCGGGTCAAACTAAAAGGGATATCACACTACGGTGTATGGCCTTAGCGTATGCAATTTTCGAACAATACGGCGTCATACGTTAGGCGTATGTCGAGTACACTCGGGATACAGCATCATAGGTCGTATTACGTCGGCGTGTGTCGAGCCGCTCAAAAGGTTTTGTTCATGTTCAGAATTTTCAAAGTATGTTGACGTATGGCTCATACGTTCCTCATGCGCTGTGCGTACGCTTGGCACACGTATGGGGTAGGTCGGGATATGTTGGAACGCGTTAGCCGTACGTTGAACCGGCGCCCTCCGCATAGCTCTGGCATATATAATGTACGTCTGACGTGCCGGAAACGTGTGCGAGCGTGCCCCTAGCGTGTGCTGGAATACCCCTACCTTATTGCGAGCATATGGCCAGTGTGTTGGCTGTCGGTATATAAAGGCACCACAAGGCTTCTTCCAGCAGACCTGCACGGCTGCTCAGACAGGATGGATGTCCAGGCACTCCATCTACAGTTCCAGCAGCAGTACCGAGTTGCCATTTACCAGCATGAGCTAGATCTCTACCTCATGGCTCTTATGTCTAGAGGAGAAGAAGGAGGAGAATGTGGGTCAGACCCTGGATCGGGAGGCGGCCACAGTTTGGCTTATATGACAAACTGATCGTTGAGCTCCGCAGCGAGGACACTGCGTCGTTCATGAACTTCATGCGGATGACTCCCGAGTTGTGGCGCAAGTAGTACCGAGGATCGCCAAAAAGCACACAACATGCCGGGTGCCGCTCGATCCTGGGCTGAAGATCGCCCTTACTCTGCGGCACCTGGCGTCTGGGAACAAATACTCATCCATGAAGTTCGGGTAGAGGGCCCCCATAACGCAGTCACTCATCGTGCGTGAAGTCTGTCAGGCCCTCCTCGATGAGTACCTGGACGAGGTCATGATGTGTCCGACGACTCCACAAGGATGGCGTGCCATCGCCGACCAATTCCTAGAGAAGTGGAACTTCCTCCTTACCTGTGGTGCTCTGGGTGGGAAGCACATCTCCTGCCAGTGCCCTCCAAAGAGTGGGTCACTGTACTACAACTAGAAGGGCTTTTACTCTGTGGTCCTGTTGGTGCTTGTAGACGCGGACTACAAGTTCATCTGGGCAGATCTTGGGGGTATGGGCTCCGCATCTGATGCCCAGATCTACAACGACTCAGAGCTGAAGGTGAGCACGAACGGTTTTCCGGACCGATCGTGGATGGCCAGAAGGATGTGCCGTATTTTCTAATCAGTGACGATGCCTTCGCCCTGCGACCGACCATGATGAAGCTGTCCAGCAGGAGGGGGTTGACAAATGAGGAGCGACTCTTGAACTACTGGCTCTCCCGAGCTAGGAGAGTGGTGAAGAATACCTTTCGCATCCTAGCCAACCGCTTCCAAGTGCTGCTGACGACTATGCAGCACCACTCCATCACCACGTGCATGGTTGTGCACAACCTGATGAGGATGCGCTACCGAGGGCTGCAGAACTAGCAGCTGGATCGTCCCGAGATTGGGAACAACAACTTTATCCCCGGAGCGTGGAGAGAGGGCAAAACCAGGCAGACGTACACATTGTTCCTAGCCCCAACACCACCTCCAAGATAGGAAAGGAGCAGCGGAATCTCATTAAAGACTAGGCCATCTCGCCCGCCGGATCACTATATTGGCAAGACAGCATGATCTGATGTACCAAAACATTGTATCTGTCTGTATGCGCTGTGTATGTGTACTGTCATGATATATTTATGAATACTTACATGTCCATTATGTTGTGACATGTCTACTGTTACGAGATGGTTATATGTTTATATGTGTATTTGTACAAATAAACTATATCAATTTTAGATATCAAAACACAATTACATGTCTGTTATATTTGTTCTATGCCTAATTAAACTAATCTAGTTAACAAAACTTATAATTAATTTGCTCTCTTTTTAGAAGAATTAAACTTTTGAAAGCATAACCTAGTTTAATATACTGTTTTATGTACATACTAAGAACACAGCACAGACAGGGAAAGAGAGGGGGAGGGAAAGAGACAGGAAGAGAAATGGGAAGAGAGATGGGGGGAGAGAGGGGGGAGAAAGGGGAAAGAGAGGGAGAGAAAGGGGTGAGAGGGAAAGAGAGATGGGAAGAGAGGGTAGATACTTTTGTCCTTAATATTAATAATAATTAATCTTTATTTTCAGTGGTTAAATACGTATCAATTTTACTTTAATTTATAACAATTAAATGATGACATTTTGAATGGGGACACAAAAATTCAAGTTTCTTTATTTATGAAGGAGATATTGATACATATATACATAAACATAAAAACATTTTACAAACCTATTAATACATATTTACACATTTACAATCACTTGTCGTCGTTGCCCGCCCCAGCTGGTGACATCGGGGCTGATGAGGGGAAGAGGTCCAAGTTGGAGATCCCCGACAGCCCCGACAAGTTCAATAGTACATCTGAGGTGTGGCTGGGTGAGTCTGACAAAGTTCCTGTTCCGGTGGCCACTGGTGTGGGAGTGGAACTCCCAGTCCCAACCGGGGTCAACGCCCAGGGCACACTCACAAGGGTCGCAACAGCTGGGTGGGGAACTTATCCTGGAGGGGGCATGGTCTGCCCCACCACACCAAGTGGCCGGAGTGGAGGTGGCTGCACACCCGGCTGTACCAGCGACACGGAGGGATGTGGCACCAGCTGAGGCAGAGGCGAGACCGGCTGATGACGCATCTGGAGCGGCTGTACGGGCAGCGGTTGAGGCTGAGGCTGATGCTGATGCTGATGCTGAAGAGGCAGCTGGTGTGGCTGCTGCACCGCAGACTGCAGCGGCTGCAGCATATATTGCTGGACATAGTCCTGGGTTTGCGACGCTCAGGGTAATGCCGGTGGTTGCTGGGAGTCCACTGCTGGGGCTGAGGCTGGTACAACTCACTCTGAGAAGGGCCAGGCCTAGGCACACAAACCACAGTAGCCGCTACAGCCACAGAAGCCAGAGGAAGCGTGGCTGCCTCACATCAGCAATCGTCCTCCAACACCTGTGACAAGATGCGGTTAATTGCTGCCCGCGTATTGAGGAATCGCTCCAGCGGCATCGTCATCAGCGAGTCCCGCACGTAGTTGGCAAACATCGCATGCTCCGTAATCGCTGGTGTAGGAGGCGGCTGCAAGGCCTTCAGCAGCTCCCCAGACTTGTTGAACTGCTTTTGTATCGCAGCCAGCCGGTTGACATAGTCTGGGGCACTCGCTTCCCCTTTCCCCCCTCTCGGACTGGAGCAGGAGGTGTGGCAGGAACCTCTTCCTCCATCCCCAGCTCGAGATCAGCGCAGGCATTCTCGGCAGTGTCGAGATCCCCCTGCGCAGCGTCTATGGCAGCCATCACCTGCAAGACAAAATGATAAAATAATGAATGCAAATCAATGTTTCCACAAAAGAGGTCAACAACAACACAAGTCAACAATAAAGAACAACAAATATATAATGTTAAATGATTAAATTGATTTCACAAGATTAATTACCTGAATGAAGTCAACAACAACACAAGTCAACAATAAAGAACAACATCAAATATATAACGTTAAATGATTAACTTGATTTAAAACATTGAAAACAAGCCTGGGTACCCAGGCTAATATTCTATGGACAGTATAAATACAGCCTCAATAAAAAATTAAAAAATCAAGATTAATTACATAAATAACATATATCAGTTTGTCGACTTCTCCAGAATAATAGGGATTTTACGAGAATCCTAACACCCACACTAGCCCACACTATTCAGAAGGATGAAAGATTTTGTACTGACAGTTCTGCAGGGCTCCGGCAGGTGCCTGATGACTGACCACAGAAAACCAAACTTCTGCATTATCCACAGCTCCCTCTCAGTCAGTTCAGGTGGTCCGTCTCCGCTCTTCTTGTGGAGCCGCGTGTTGGTGTCCTGGAGCGACTTGAAGCACCCCTGCAGATGGATGGATGTCCTCCCCATCTGCTTCGCCTGGTCCTCCCACATCTTCCCCTTCCTGTCGGACCGGCTGTAGTCCGTCATCTTCACGTTCCAGATGACAGGATTTTCCTGCAGGAAATCCAACATTTAGTCCTCCTCGACTAGCGACAGAACAGTCGCTTTTTTTCGCCCACTTTTTCTTGGCCGAGGCGAAGGCGAAGGTGCTATTGGAAGCTGAGGCGGAGGTGGTGGAGGTGACAGATGACGCACGCAAGCACCCACAAGAGGTTTGCCGTATGCCGACCTATTTTGATTTTAAATTTATTTCAACATGTTACGCACACGGCGACCCCATATGTCGTAGTGTGACAGGGCCTTAATGACTTCAAAATTAATGGTTGTTGCTATTTATACTGGCTTAAGTATTACTAGGATAGGGAAAGGAGCAGTGGAATGAAGAAGACCAATTGTTCGCAATAGAAATTTCCTGTGCCTAATCAACTAATTTATCACAATGCTGTCAAACTGGGCCTGTAAGTTAAGGCCTATACACAAATATGATTGCTTGTCTTAATGCTGTAAGCGGAGAGAACTGAAGTGCCTTGTGTTATTTTTGACAAGACGGGATGGCCGAATGAGTTAGAGCGTCCGTCTCCCGTACTGGTAGATCGTGGGGTCGTAGGTTCGAACCGTGGTCGAGTCAAACCAATGATGTAAAAATTGATACTTGTCGCTACCTAGCCAGGTGCTCAGCATTATTAGGACAGGGCAAGGACTGGTGTGCTCAGTGTCAGGATAATGTAACTGAGTGGGCTACTAGATCATGGTGCCGACGGCCTGGTTTCCCAGTGGGACAGCACTATAAAGTCACCATGAGTGCACACTGTCACAAGTCGGTACCCGTCCTGATATGACCTTAGATGTTGCTAGGACGTAAAACAACAAACAAACAAACCTTGTGTTATTTGTTGAAGGAACACCGAATGAGGAGCTGTGGCCTGGAGTTAGCCAGCTACCCGACTACAAGACATGCTTCCCGCAATGGCCTCCCCAGAACCTCAGTGAGATCATCCCTGCTCTGGATGCGAATGGCATAGATCTTCTGCAGGTATGTGTCTCAACATCCCTGGCCACACATTCAACTAGCTTGTGAAATTTATCTGGGATTTTTACAGCGTCTTGCATATATGTATATTTTAACAAGCCAAATTGATGACCTACAAATAACCCCCATAATGCATAATTGGACAAACTGATATGATTAGCTGTTTGTTGCCAGCATACGCTAACTCCAATATTGCATATTTCAGAAAATGTTGACCTATGAACCAAGTTCCCGGATCTCTGCCAAGGCTGCGCTTACACACCCGTTCTTTAAGGATGTCGCAGTCCAGAAGCCGACACTACGCTGATCCTCAACCCGATTTTATGTTTGTGCAACTGCTTATAATGGTGAACTTTTAACATATTTATCCACTTTCAAAAGAATCCTACACAATCAATGTTAAATAAGACGATTAAAGGATCTATATTTAAGGAAATATTCCATCATATATTTGAATTTACGTAAATTTCTAATGATTGTCTTATTTAAACAGGTATGTGATTTCTCCCGTTTTAACCGGAATTCCATTTTTTTTCTGGCTGCCAAAACACCTCTGAAATAGACTATTTGTATCCCTCTTGCGACTCAGTGGGATGCTGTGTTTCCCCACGGTAACCTAAAAACATTTCAGGTTTTTTATCCTGCACCCAATCACATGCCTGTTTAAAGAAGTAGACAGTGCTACTGGGTGTTTATGTTGTGAAAGGCGCCCTGTGTCAACAGTCTCGGTTTTAGTTTGTATTCTTTGGCGCTGCTGTGCAGTGCAGTGGGCGTCCAGCATTTAGTCAGACAAGCGCCAACTAACAGTTTAAATCCGTCACAAAACTTCATTTCATTTAGGTGGTAAAGTAAATTAGTTTTGTGTTGGTTTTTTAATTATAGTTTTTTTTTCTTTTCAGATTTCAAGATGTTTTAAGTTCAGTGTTTGCCCTTTTTTGTCTTAGTATTTATAGGTCATTCATATTGTTACAAGAGTAATGGTTTTATTGCTGGTTTTTCTTATAGTTATACTTATATCCGCCGACCGACATTTAATTTGTAACGGTATTAGGAATCAGTATTAGAAGGGTGTAGCTGACACCATCAATAACACGAGATACACCTTCATAGCAAAAATATACTTTTTAAAACAAATATGGCACCTGCAGCATATTGTTTCTCTAGTACACAATAATCCTCAAGCCGATTTAAATTTTAGTTTACATTACCAGTATAGCGATAGTTTAATAGCATCCTGTGTGAAGCATAAAACCCTGAACGTTGGCTCTTATAGATTATTTGGTTCCTTTATTGTGGTATCTCAATACAAAATGGTACCTTCGATTTTGAGATAACAGGGCATATCTCCTGGGCGACTGTATATATTTCACAATATTTATATTTATAACATTGGTTGAAAGTACTACACTCCCACCATCGGGCATAGCTCAGGGCCACTGGACTAGTGGAATGCCTTTTATACACACATTTATATCCAGCCAGCATTTGCGGTTGGTGTCGGACTGTATAATTCTGTATAAGTCTTAAGCACTGCCCTGTTCATACTGTAACTTGCGAAATGAAACCACGACCTGTAAAATACGGTGGCATATTAATTATGATTGCACTGCGTTTGTCGTGATGGGTGTATTTGAGAGATGTCGACTTTGGTTGTAGTCTAATCCGATTGTTGCACATCTGTAAATATCTGTTTGGGCTGCACTCAGCTCAAAATACAAACACCACCTGTCACTCATACTATACCAGTGTGTTTTATATGTGTCTGGAGAATGGCTTTTATATACAGCTTTCAATAATTGTTTGCCACATTTCAAGGAAAGAAATTAAAATTCTACAGTTCAGTTTAGGTTATATATATGAATGGAATTGCTCTGGAAAACAGTAACTTTAGATCCCCCCCCCCCCCCCCGCCGTCCCCTTCAACCAGTTAGCCAGTGTCGTGCCTCTAGAGCTAGTTACAGCTGTACCACAGTGCTTCTAGGGTAATGTATATACGTATATATATATATGTACACTGCCCCTTGCAGGTGTGAGATAGTGCGCATCGACTAACGGTCACTGAAGACCCTTCCCACCTCGCAACCGTGTGTAGGGGGTGGGGCACATTTCTAACATACACATGCAGACATGCCTATATATTTATCTTGCCGCCATCGCTATGCAAAATGTGCAAATGATACACTTATTGAACTTGCCTTCTGTTTGTATATGAAAGTACTTTACGTGAATATATACGATTATATATATATATAATCGAATACAGTGGAACTCCGTTATAACACGATCGTTGGAGTACATATGTCATCGCGAAAACAGCGGGGTCGCGTTAAATCGCGGTTCAGTTTTACTGAAATACCTTTGAATTGAATTCTGGGTCAAATGGATCATCGAGTTATATCCTAATTCAGGTTAAACCGGAGTGTATTATAACGGGTTCACTGTATGTATATCAGCATGTATATATACACTCGAGGCGCAATTGCTTGAAGATGTGCGTTTGTAAAGGACGAGCACAGGCTGCATAAGACAGCCCATGTGGTCTAATGGTCAGGGTACTTTCCAAAGTATGTCGGCCATGTATGGGCATGGTGTTTGTACAAACAAACACCTGACCATATTATCTTTTTACAAAAAGAAATTATTTATGTCATTGAAAGATTTGCCCATGATGGTATAGGAACATTTAAACCGGTTTGGTTTTAAGTGTGACGTGTAAATAAAGATTGTTATTCCACATAATCCGAGTCTGCCATCGTTATTACATAACATCTTCTCAGCTGCGTCCTGAATAACATGAAACCAAATAATAACCTAAATTAGCAGGGATGATTTCCCGACTTTTGCGGGATTTATTTTGACATGTCCTGTATAGAGATCAGAATTTCCTGCCCTCTCCTTCCCCCCCCCCCCCCCCCCCACTCCGATCGGCGGTTTACCGAATTTTGGGCAATAGCCCGCCATTCTCCCAAACAAAATTAGTAATATGATCGTGAAGGCATTGCTATATTGTATCTACTTATGTCCGAGGTCATAGCTAAAGTTTATCACCGAAAAACCGTGAAAACGCGGAAATTCTATAGGCTAATCACTATCAGAAAATATAAAGGAAGTTTCATACAGTTCATCAGCCCCCTTCCCCAACAAAAAACAATTCTTTGGGTAAATGTTAGTGCTGCGGGGAAATGACCCAAGAAAAGAACCTGTCCTGCTTATACGCAATATCCGATATACGCGTATTGAATGGTGAGACTGCGTTGTACAAATAAGTGAAGCCCGCAACACGTCGGCTCTCAATGGGGCACCTCCGACTTTTTAGTTCAAATTCCTGCCGTTGAACCAGTGGGCCCATTCGGTACACCGTCACACTGCAAACTCAATGGCTATGAGCAATCTTCATACAGGAAAAGTGAAATATCTCTAGAACCCCACAACCTAGAGACAAACCGCTTGGTAAACATATAGAAAACATTTTAAACAAATAGATTATATTAAATTTATACGGTTAGGGTTCTGCATTTCTATTAATTTTGAATAACATAAACGTTTTGCACTGCATGTACCGGCAAACTCAGTGCATTGTCAATGGCCGTGAGCAATTTTCATACAGAAAAAGTGAAATATCTCTAGAACCACACCACCTAGAGACAAACCGCTTGGTAAACATATAGAAAACATATTCAACGAATAGATTATATTAAATTTATAAGGTTAGCATTCTGCATTTCTATTAATTTTGAATAAAATAAACATTTTGCACTGCGTGTACTGGCAAACTCAAAGCATTGTCAATGGCCGTGTAGGCCCACTACTACCGATGTGCCACCAAGTGTCAGAAAATGAACTACGCCACATGTCCCCCATTAGAATGAAGTCTTATTAATACAGAGCCCATCCAATCATGCCGCAGCGAAAAGCATGGAAACCAACCTGAAGTGTGAACTGCACTCCTGAAACATACCCTGATTGATTGATGGTTGCTTTACGCCGTGTCGGCAGCATGGGTCATGTTCACTGCGAGCAAACATACCCAGCTCAGCCATTCGCCCGATATATGAAGTTGACACGAACACGCCTTACTTTATAACTGTACAGTATTTTATTTGTAAACCTAGACATGCGTGAGCAAAGGTCGGTGGTTCCAGAGATAAAGCTGCACTCTGCACTCACCCAAGCACTCGGCGCTAATCACAATCTGGTTTCATGACAAATCAACAAAATGTGTTCCAAAACAATCATCTTCTTAAAAACAAAATGCTTCTCAGTTACCTTATTTACTTAATAAAACGAAAAGATGAATGATGCTGGGGATTTTGGATTTAAATATATATATATATATCCTATATCTTCGCAAATACATTTTGTTTTGATACAGGTACACCCATGTGTCTAAATTAACTTAACACACATCCACGCAAAAATAAGCCTGCAAATTTCTGAGTTAGCAAGAAGTATAAAGTTGGGCTACATCCGTTGGTAAGCGACGCCTCAGTTGTGAAACATGCTCGCTTAGAACTTAAACGGAACATGTCAGCAGGTTTTACACGCATCAGGTATCAACTTCCACCGCCTCCCTCTCCCAAGGCCAAGTTCCAAAACACTCAACACATCACAACTGACGCGTGCACATTCAGTTCCCGTGATGACCAACGTCCATGGCATAATAATCACCTGCTCCTGCTGAAAGGCCGGACTGTGTCGCGACACACCGGCTGGTAGTCCCTGGCCTTCCCGACTCGTTTGACACGTGACCTACTTTCGGTCATGTGATGCCACCTCCAGTGTTTATGTTTACCCTCCTCTGTCTCCACCTATCAGGGTTGAGAACCATGAAGTTTGTTGCCTGTGATGTCTATTTACAAAACAAACAATTACTACGGTGACTGACCTGTCAGTCACTGGGTCTAACAATTTAAATTATATACAACTAGGTTTAATAAGCGCTGGGAGAACATTATTTCCCATCAAATAGCTATTTATATGTACTAGGTGGTCATAGCGCCGAGGGGCTAAGATAAAGATGAGTAGAAGTTTTTGTATTGGGAGACCTGAGGAGCCCGACCCCTGCCATGGACCCATTTTGCAGTCCGGCCTTTTAAGAGTTCTCTCCGCCATCTAGTTCGGTCAGATCACGAAACGCGGGTAGTCCAAGCCGGCGTTCTGCGGATATGTAGTTGCATTCCCACCACACAATCACCTCAATGTTCACTTATTTACATCTTTCACAAATTTCATCTTTAATCTGCAACATCTCTCACTTATTTATATATATATATATAGCTATAGTTTTAAAAAAGGCAATCAAACCCACACACGCAGAATAGAATAATATTTCATACATTTATACAATCAACATTTGCTACCCAATTCTAACAATATGACATCACCACCATGCTTGCCTACCGCGGTATGACACTGAAACCAGAATGATCCGGTGAACACGAGTTGTGCCATTAGAATGGCGATATCATGTACTCAGTGTACATCAAATAACATATGCGGGTAAAATCAGTTATATTAAAAAAAATGCGAGCGTGAACGACACTAGTGCTGTTCAGCATTCCGCTCGTAGGACACACTAGATTGAGGTGACAGATAGTACGGATGTGTACATCAACATCTGCTGTTAAAAGATCCACCTTCAAATATTTGCCCACCATCCACACTCAATACACCACAACCAAATATCTTTTGCGTTTCATTAAAAAGAATTTTAGTATTCACGTGTTGTGTATTAATGTCCACAGTTGTATGTCGCTGAAAGCATCAGCAACATTATTGTTTGTCAATCACTAGTAAAAGCGTCTCTAACTTGTCTGCATTTGTGGTCTGCAATTCCAAGCCTCTACCTGAGGTACATTCATTGTACACGGTGCAGTCTAGTGTTGTCAGTAGCAGCCGTAACAAAAAACGCCCCCAATAAAGGAGACTCCATGATTCCGTGCTGAACAGTAGCAGCGCTCAGCAGTGTGCATACTGGAAACCCTACTGCTGACTGTACAGCTTGAAATCAACACTAACAACTTTCACATTTTCTTGCCATAATCCAAGACACGCCATTGTGTCCAATCAGAAAACCCCTCACAACTTTCGAAACTAGTCAGAACCAAAAGGTGAAATGAAACACCCTCAACGTGCACCCACAGGTCGTCGTGACTTCTCCACTTTGACAGTCAGCACACGCACTTAACATGTTCACACTGACAGTCGGCATATGCACACTGACAGACACTGTCTGTCACCATGACAGCGTTCGGATACTTACATATCTTACAGTACACACACACACACACACACACACATTGACTGGACATACAAACATTGACAGACAGTAAATATACACCTTTACACACTTTGACCAGCATAGGTAACCGTAAAATTAAATGCGTGATGTTAACAATTTCCATTGTCATGTTTTGAGGAGACGACCCTGACCCCCCCACCCCGCAGTTCAGACACTTGTACCCTCGTCGTTCAGGGGGCCTAGGGTTGCTTGGTTGTTGGAGTTTTACGTCCTGGCAACATCTAAGGTCATATCAGGACGGATGGGGGGTATGGTGGCTAGGGCACCTAACCTTGTGCTTCCTGTACTCCCCATTACACATGTCCAACTGGAGCGTCTGCTGGTTACCAGCAGGCAGTCACTAAGGGAACAAGTCAATTGTACACCGAGTTTACTGTGGTTAGACACCGGTGTAACCCGGGGTAGGGGATACTGAGCCTACCACAGACAATAGCAGCATTATTTGAATTGAACGTGGTCGGCATCCGCTTGCTTAGAACTTTCCACCCGTACACTGAACAATAATAACCGGTCTTCCCATCCCTGTCAGTTGTCGAACCAACCGACGAACAGTCCCTGACGACTAACTTCACTGGGAAATCTATATATCAGAATGCGTACTTTCTGACGTTACGTAACACCGTCAAATCATGTGATGACATCACGGATGTCAAAGGTTGGTCGCGTCGTCATATCACGTGACGACATGGTGGATGTCACTAAGCGTCCGTGACATCACATGCCAGTAGGTATCATGTGGTAGTAATATCGCAGGTTCTGACGTCATGCTACATCTGACGTTTAACCATTTACGACAATTTGTCCATTTCACATCATGATGCCGATTTCAATAGCAACGTCAGGTTAGATTACAGTAGGTAGCGGCAGTCAACATTTAAAAATGTATAACCCTTTTGATTTTAATGTTAATTAAATAGAATATTTGAATATGAGATATGACCTTTTGAAGATTGACAGCCCAGCAGCAGCGTGATCAAATGTGATATGAACAATTTCCATCCACTCATAAGTATAAATTAACAAATGACGTTATCTTAAGATCTGCTTTACTTCTACAAAGAGAAATAGCTCACAAGTTTTCAAGGCAAAATTTTGATTATCATTAAAATAATGTCAGCTTTTAAAAATTCAGAAATTTGATTAATTACCATATTTAATTGTGCATAATTCCATTTCTATTTTTGTGAATTGAAAGTGTTCCACATATGGAGTAGCTATAGTTTTTTGGTGTTTTTTTTACAATGATTACTATTTTCCTTGATGATATAATACTCCAAACTAGATAAAAAGACCAAAATGACAGGTGCAGACAAGAACAGACAGTAACCTTAATATAAAAAAAAAAGTCCATCATAAATGACCATAACGCTTGCATAGATATGCTTCAAACCGTAAGTGAAGGAAGAGAATGGCATGTTCTGTCACTGACTGCAATTTCAAAATGCAATAATGAGCTAAATTTTATATTTGCATGGCAGACATAATATGCATCAGTAGTAATACCCATGTTAAACCCAAAGTAGTCCGTTGACCAATAGCAGCAGTTGTTACATTCAAAGGGGCTACTATCGTTGGGAGTATTATGCTTAATTTCACATCCCTCTGAAAATGCAATTGCACTAGTTTTCGAGTGATATCAGTGTTGGTGAAGGTAAATGTATGGCAATATATCGTAATTTAAGTTTTAAATAAATTTTTCCGAACAACTAAACTGGTTTAAAAAAAGAAGTTTTTATGTCTGGATATAGAGTATTTGAAAGCTCATGTAAACTTTCTAGTGGTGCTAAAAATAGCAATGAAACATGTTCACAGCCTGCGCCTGTTGCCACTGAACGTAGTGAACAGTTTACACTGTAGAGCCCAAAGCGTGTGAGCTGAAAACTTATGCATTTTTCGAGTGGGTTACAAACTTGGTAAATAACTCATGATCGAACAAACAACACATAATTTAGGAGGAAATCATCTTGATCTCGACAAAATTCATAATATCATAAGTTGCTTGTAAGCAGAGTTAAAAGAGGTTAAAAACCATAAGTTTGCTCAATTTGAACAATGATTGGCCAGGTTGTAGCTGGCTGCCACTACCTATATATAGTGGACATAAATTAACGCCACAAAATCAATGCAATGTAATGACATTGGCCTAATTTGACACTAAGCCGGCTCTGACATTACATCGCGATGCTAGAGCAACAGCGACAACGTGATAATGCACTGACATGTTGACGTATCATGTCTGTAGTGACGTCATGATGTCAGGGACTCTTATTGCAGCACACATCCACTCTTCCCTGGCAGATTCCCCTCCGCCTTCTCAATTTCCTCAACAATGGCGCGGAACACGTCTGCCACCTTCTGGTTTTCTTTGGCTGATGTCTCCAGGAAGCCGCCCTTCCACTGCTCAGCAAGATGGCGGCCCTCATCTGTAGTTACCACCCTGCGGAATACACATCAACCAAAAGAAAGCTTGTTTTATTTAACAACGCCTCTAGAGCACATTGAATTTTATCATCGGCTATTGGATGTCAAACATATGGTCATTCTTACATATTTCTTTGGAGGAAACCAGCTGCTGCCACATAGGTTACTCTTTCCGATAAGCAGCAAGGGGTCTTTTATATGCACTTTCCCAGACAGGATAGCACATACCACAGCCTTTGATGAACCAGTTGTGGACCAGTGGTTGAAACTGAAAATAGCTCAAACTGCAAATGGGTCCACTGAGCAGGATCGATCGGACGACCCAGACATTCACAGGTCGACATTCTATTGCCTGAGCTACGTCCATCTCCCCTCACACATCAACCAATACCATCACTTCTGTACCCAGATTAACTTCTCTCGAGCATTGCACGCAAAAGGAATGTCACTTAGATGGCAGAGCACAAACACCAAATTCATCCATGGCTCATTTCTGTAGCGACTTCTCTTTGCATATTCAAATGTTTAAGAAGTACCATAATTGGTTTATAACTCAAAACTACAGTAATGGGGAGCTTTCATGAGCCAGTTCTCTTGCTATACACTAGGTGGCAGCACCCGTTCCCGGTCCAAGGCGGCGATCATGGTTGGATAGAAGGGTGTAGGTGTGTAGGTGTGTGGTGGGGGTGTAGGTGTGTGGTGAAGGTTTAGGGATGTGGTGTAAGTGTGTGTGGTGTGTGGGTGCATGGTGTTTGTGGTGTAGGTGTGTGGTGGGGGTGCATGTGTGGGGTGAGGGTTTAGGGATGTGGTGTGTGGTGAGGGTGTAGTTGTGTGGTGGGGGTGTAGGTGTGTGGTGACAGCTTAGGTGTGTGGTGGGGTGTAGGTGTGTGGTATGTGTTTGGTGTTGTAGGTGTGGTGTGTGTGGATTTAGTGTATTAAGGGGTGTGTGGTGGGGGCTTAGGGATGTGGTGGGGGTGTAGGTGTGTGTGGTGGGGGTTGACGGTGTGTGTGGTGGGGGTGTAGGTGGTTTGTGGTGGAGGTGTAGGGTTGTCTTGCAGAGTGTCACCTCACAATCTTTAGCATCCCTAATCCCCCACCACACACCTACACCCCCACCACACCCCTGAACCCTCACCACACACCTAGACCACCACACACACACACCATACACCTACACCCCCACCACATCCCTAAACCCTCACCACACACCTACAGCCCCACCACACACATAAGCTGTGTGTGTGCTTCTATTCAACCAAAGCAATACAGAGACGGGCATTGTGCGCCATCTGACGAGAGACTCATGAAAACTGAAAGGTCCTCATTGTATATTCATCCATACGCACAGGTAAACTCAAGTCACTACAACTGATTTTTCTTTTCATGAAGTTAATTTGCAAATGGTACAATTAGAAAACTACTATCATTCTGATTATAAATATATATAATAATGTTCTATCACTCCCAACACTGTTAGTTGTATATACAGGGAAGATCTGGCGAATATTTGGCAGGTGTACAACACGTTCAAAACTGCCGATTCTTATCCACAGCCAGTTCATTTACAAGGAATGTTCTGATATATTTATGAATTTTGTAATATTTAATTTTTGCCTTAAATTTTACACACATTTTTCATGATTCTGCAAATGCTTAAATCCTCATGTTTGATGCTGCCTCCTGAAGGCAAATTACACTTTAATAACATCATTATTCATTTAACTTATTATTTCTAGTACAAATTATAATTTAAATCGTTGCAAATCGTGTGATTTTCACTAACTATCCTTGATCAAATCTTTATCAAATTAATGTCTGGTTCTATTGATATTGAGTTGATTTTTTAAATCAAAATGAGCAGAATGCAAATATCTATAATGTGATTACACTGTCTTTAAGCTATATCCACATGTAAAAAATCTTTAAAAAATTGATTGCCATATTTAGCATACCTATCCTATGGTTAAGTTCAAAACTGATGAGAGTGATTGCTAAATGGTGTTTAACAATCTACAGAGATTTGAAGAGAACAAATTTATTTACGTAACATTATATTTTTCATGAAACATCATTTTGAAAAATCATATTTTACGATCGTTGTCAAACCTCAGTTTTTGCAATTTCCCCTGCCTGAAGTCAGCTGTAATGGATACAAAACTAAAGTTAGTGATCTCTACTTCACAGTGAAAGTAGTTTTTTTTTTTAGCTCTGATGCACTCACTCCCAGCACCCAATGTTCAAAGAGGGGTACTGTGCTGAGAGCAAGTCTCCTATTTTTCCAGTGGCCAGTCAGCATCAGCAACCAGTCCTTTGTTTGGAGTACCTACTACAAGCACCTAGAAAACTCAAAACGAGAACCAAAGCTGCATAGTGATGCTGTTGTACTGACTTATCACTCCCAACACCGTTAGTTGTATATACAGGGAAGATCTCCTGGAGAATATTTGGCAGATGCACAACACGTTCAAAACTGCCGATTCTTATCCACAGCTAGTTCATTTACAAGGAAAGTTCTTGTACTGGGCCTTAGACTAACTATGGTGTGCATCTGATTGTTTGCCGGCTCACTATTTTAGAAGTTTAGAATGTCGACTAGTGGAGCCTACACGGGAAGCCACTCACCGTTCTATCCTTAGGTCTGTCTTGTTTCCCACGAGGACTAGAGGAAGGCTAAAACGGTAAACATTTATAGATTACAAAAAGCATTAGCAGGCAACAGCATTTGAAAGATATAAGCGCTTACTTGGCAGGAAAGTGAATATCACTATATATCGGGATTAAAAGTGTAAATCTATTACATTATTATTATTACTACCATTATTATAATAACCCCAAAAAGTGTATGCATAGACTAGAGGTAATTGCAATTTCTGTATTTTCATCACGGCACACAAGAAAAATAGCCTTTTACTTTGATAAATAATTTGTTTAGGCTTACAATTACACATCCCATAGCATATTTATATCTCAATATCAAGTTATAGTCGTATCAACTTATTCTTTTTGTATCTGACTTATAGAATCAAATACAAAACAATGGGTAAACAAGGCAGGAATCATGCTTAAATACAAACGACAAATGAAAGCACATCGAGGCCGAATTGCAACAAATTCACATGCGTCTGATGTCTCAGCTTGGACTATTGAACCATAAGTGCGTAATATAACGTCACTTTCTCTTTACAACAAAAATTTATTTTTTAAAGCAAAACCAAAAGGAAGCAATAATTTGAGAACAAATTGTCTTTTTGCTTAATAGCTTGACATATCGGTTTTCTTAAACCCACAAGGTGTGAGTGGCGGGAATATGCATTGCAACAGGCTGACAATGAAACAGTTTTCCCCCGATATTAGGTTTGAGGCCTGAATGGTTCTAAGATCAGTATTGGCCGAGCTGAAGTAAACGTTTATATACATTCCAGGGGACTGGGTGGGGTCTTAACCCAATGTTAGACTAATTAAATATTGATTACATCACTTTAGCTTTCAAATTTGATGAATAGAAGCTGCAATTTCACATAATCAAACACAGCAAACTACCAGAAACTGATGTCGGACTGGGTCAATATCCATTTGATCAAACTAAGCAGGCTGTTGGGCATCACAACAATACCACCATGAAATTTTATCAACGCCATAAATTCAATAAATATAAACACTGTATTTCTCTGAATGAGTGACGGGGATGTGCATTTCACCAGCGAGAGCATCCACACAGATTTAAGAGCAGTACTTATTGTCAGTGGTGCACTCAATGAAAGAAATAGGACAAAATCACACCTCTGTACCCTGCCTGATATCATTAAATTATTGGTGCGAATACTTACGAATGTTTTCCAGTCATATCTAGAATCTTCTCATGAATAATCTTTACTACCTCCAAGCTGAGAAATAAAAGAAGGCACAAACCAAGGATAAACATGGAGATGGAAAGAACAAAGGCGGTTAACATTCACAGAATTGTCAATGGACCAGAGTAGGTCAAGCCAACACCCATGCGTGGGGGAAACTGCAAGACAATTAAATTAGCGCATTCAGAAACACAAAAGTAGAAAGCTACGTATCTGTCAAAATACAGAGGAAAGTAACATTCAGAAGCCAGTGTAAAACAGTTCTGCCGACAGGTTATGAGTCGGTTGACAGTATTACACAAAACAAGATGGCCGATTTGCAGCACATTTTCTTTGAAGATAGCATCTGAAAGCATTGGTTGTTTTGTGATACAGTTGCATACTCACACAGTTGCATACTGAGGTGACACAATTGCAAACTAAAGTGGGATACTGAGATGACAGTTATATCACGACGTGGCACAGTTCCATACTGAGGTAACACAGTTGCAAACTGAAGTAACATATTGGTGTGACAGTTGCAAACTGTAGTGGAATGGTTGCATATTGATGTGACAGTTGCATACTGATGTGTCACAATTGCATATTGAGGTGAGTTGCATACTGAGATGACGGTTACATACTGACGTGACACAGGTACATACTGATGTGAGTTACACAATGAGATGACACAGTTGCATACTGAGATGATGTGTCAGCACACTTCTCCTGACGATGAACACAGTGCAAAAACCTTGCCAGCCAAATGGGAGCTGTCTTTACAAGCTGACTGTACAAAATCACTCATCAGCCTGACAACACCAATCATGTACAAAATCACTCATCAGCCTGACAACACCAATCAGTTCAGTTTGCTAACCAAAAGCGAATTGCACTGGGTCACTATAATGTCTAATAAAAGGACATTACTCCTCAAGAAAAATGTCCCATCCTGATGACTTAGGACATAAACCCCAACAAACTAGAAAAATGTCACGTCATTTAAGCCAAAATGTAGAATAAAAATAAGAAAGGCTTGTAATGTGGTGTTTTAAAAAAAAGAAGTAACTAATCATCCCAAAATACACTGAACCGCGGAAGTAGTACATTCAGCATTTTCATCGGATTCATTCCCAGGGATAAAGACACAGAGAATCCAAACATCCGCGATTTGTTGAAAAAGCTAAACACTTTGTGATATTTGGTGAACATAGTTACAAATACACATCTAGAAACCGGACACACGTTTGCAACTTGAAATGATGCGGGTTAACTGCTAAACAAGCATTCGTGCAAAGGACTTGCGACACAGGAACGCATGCATGACAAGCCGGTCATCAGGCACCACACGTAAACTAGCACGTTACAGTTGTAAAACCTCACACTATCCTAAACTCAACACTCAGACAGAAACAACATTCGCATGGAAAAGGTTCCGTTGCACTCTTCACCAGTGTCGAGAAAAGGCCGAATAGTGAGGGTGACTGCTGCGGAATGCCAGCTATCCGGGGTCGAACTCGGCGTGCAGAGTGCCTTTTTGACAACAGACTTTCTTCAACTTGGACTTGTTTGTAACATGACTCTGACATCACAGAACTCTGACACCGTGTTGGTGACGGAGAGACATATGCCGTCACAGAACCGACGACCAAGAAACCACGACTGTCAAGTTACCTTCTTCATTCAAGGGTTTGAATAGCTTGAATATTTTGTTATAAGGTTGACATTTAAAAAAAAGAAAAGGTTAGATTGAACTTTTTGTTTGAGTACATAACAGAAAAACTGTTTGATAAAGATGTGCAGCCTGTGGACATTGAACGTCACATTCTGTGATGTAAGATCGAACATGGTTACGTCACTGGTGGTCATTACTTAATGACACGTCCCCGTTTCGTAGTGTCCCGGTCTCTAATTCGGCGGTTTCTACTACTCACTTGTGTTTTCCTGTTAGGTCCAGCAGTTTATCATGTACAACCTGAACCACTTCAAAGCTGGTAGCACGATGGAAAACAGTAGGAACCAGTGTCACAAGTGGCGGTTTGAATCAACTCGACGCTCCAGCCGGTAGGTGGGGGACCGGCTAGGTTATGGGGGAACGGGGACCACTTGCTAGTTACTCGCAGGTTGTTAGGTCGCTTGTGGCAGTTTGAAAACTGAGGACACTCGGAGAGGGTAGGTCACACACAGTGGATGAGTCACTTGCTATGGCTAACTTGCTATTGTTAGGTCACTTGCAATGGTCAGGTCTGACAGAGTGGATGGGTCACTTGCTATTGTTAGGTCATTTTGAGAGGGTTGGTCACGTGCTACATCTAGGTCACTCGGAGAGGATGGGTCACTTGTCAGAATTACGTTGATTAGGTCATTAAAATTACATGGTCATTAAAATTACCCGTTATGAAAATAAAAACGGTGCAACATTTCATTAGCAGCTGGTATTAAGGTTTCCAACAAATATGAGAACAATTGAAGGACTTGGGCTTGAACAGTTCTTTACTGCCATGTTTTGAAGGTACTCTGTTCTGTGATGGGAAAACAATGTGCGGCAAGTGACATAAGACAAGCGCAATTAGTGGGGAAATGTATGTGCTGGTTAAGGTGGAGGGAGAACCATATGTCCTGGGAAACAAATAGACTGGTACACTTTAGATCTCACAAAATTATACGTTTTACATACCATAAAAAAAAGGGTTAAAATAAATCCTGCATGTATTTCTCAAAGTGAGAATATCAGTGGGGTGAAATTACTGGGGTTCGTCAGTGAGATAATTTTGCACAATTTGTGTTCCATATCTAGAAAGCTTATGGCACAATTCAGATTTAAATTGTGTTAACAATCAAATAAAAAACAAAACAATCTAAAATGTCTTACTGCATATATAATCTATAATAAAATATAGATAAACTTTTTATGGTCAACTTAAGCCGTGTTCACACACACAACTTTAGGCCGAACTAGATAAGGCGAACTAGTGTCGTGTCCACACACGGGGTTTAAGGCGGAAATCGATATCTGCGCATGAGCAAGTCCACACTAACCAGTGCCAGTTTCGGTTAGTCGACGTCACTACGAGAGTGTGGGTTCGACCTAGATATGTATGGACTGAATCGTATTGGTTTGGAACGGTCAAAACTTCTGCTGGGCAGTGAAAACCTTAAAATAAATCATGAAAAAAATATATGTGCACCTCTAGCAGGTTCATAGACCAAATTATATTATATAGTGTGACGTGAGTAGTATAGAGAGGACCGATATGGGTCCATATTACGTAATCGTCCCGCGTCAGAGGACCGACGCGGTACAATGACCTTAGATGACCCCTTGCATGTTTGCACCGCGGGACAATGGGAATCAGTGACCTGAGATGACCCATTACATGTTTGCATCCGCGGGACAATGAGTAGTGGCCATCAGTGACCTTAGATGACCCATTGCATGTTTGCAGGATTTTAGGTTGAACTCATTTGACCTTTTTGACTGGAATGATGACGTCACTGTTCAGGTTGAACTCATTTGACCTTTTTGACTGGAATGATGACGTCACTGTTCAGGTTCTACCCATTGCATGTTTGCAGGATTTTAGGTTGAACTCATTTGACCTTTTTGACTGGAATGATGACGTCACTGTTCTACCTTGTAGGACTGACCTTTGCTTGCAGGATGGCCATCTGTTTTTGGTTGAACTCATTTGACTGGATTGATGATGTCACCGTTCTACCTTGCAGGATAGGCATCTGGTTTTGGTTGAACTCATATTGATTTACACTATGCTTGCAGGATTGACATCTGTTTTTTGTTTTGTTTAAAAAAACAAAAAACTCATTTGATCTTATGACGGATTGGTGATGTCGATGATTCGAACAACATTGGATTGTTTTCTCGGATTTCATTTTAACTTTAGTATAAATAATAATAATAATGCATACTTCATTAGGAAATGTTATACGATGTATTTTGCATGTATATCTGCAAAACTATTTCTTGAACATTGTTTCCATGAACATGCTATTTTGAGTCATTATTTGAGTGTTTGCAGTTGCATCTGATACTACAATAAATAAACCTCAAATAATAATAACCTAACTTAAAATAAGTTCAAGGTATTTTCTTGTTTGTTTGTTGGAGTCTTACATCCTGATTTGCTTGAATCTTTATTTAAAACCTCATCAATCCATTTATTTGAGTCCCAAAAATATCATTGTAACCATATTCTAATTCCGTAAACTGACCACCTCCCTAATAATGGTTTGTGTTTTGTAATATGTAATGTTGCAAGTTGGAAGCATCCATACACAACAAAACAAAAACTCATAGTATAGATAATAAATATAATGAATTCTTCATTAGGAAATGTTATACAATGTATTTTGTGTATTTTTATTTTTTATTTTTTTTATTGAGGCTGTATTTATACTGTCCATAGCATATAAGCCTGGGTATTCAGGCTTGTTTTCAATGCTGGCCAGCTGTAGTGTTGGTGTTGTCTTATCACACAGTAGCTGCTGATAAGGTATTTGATTGCCTGTATTTCAGTAGCAGATAGATAGTTGGTTGGTCTGGTTAGTACTATAGTAGTCTATGTTAATTTTTTTGGATTTTCTTGGCATATATGTGCTTTATTTTTTCTACTCTTATTTCTAGACTAGCCTACTCCTATTTACATATCATAGGCTTGTACGCAGCTGTGAGGTGTGTTATCTGGGTGCTTTTGGTATGGTTACCTTCCATTGGGCGTCTCGCTGGTGGGCCGTGACATGTATCACCTGCCCCTTTGCGGTGCAGCTTAGTTGGGGGTTCCTAGCCTTATTTTGCACAGATATTTTTTGTATGTTTTTAGGTCGGGAATTTGTCGTTCCTTTACTGTTTGGGCATTCCACACCTTGGCAGCCATTTCTAGCGTGCTTCTCTCGTGAGCTTTTATTTGGCTTCTGGTCTGCTTTAGTAGTGGCGCATTATTTGCTCTAGTTGCCCTTTGTGGTTTTGTTAGGAGTTT
This sequence comes from Branchipolynoe longqiensis, assembly GCA_030323885.1. Lineage (NCBI taxonomy): Eukaryota > Metazoa > Annelida > Polychaeta > Phyllodocida > Polynoidae > Branchipolynoe > Branchipolynoe longqiensis. Next base: position 18,652,115 of record CM059199.1, on the reverse strand, counting down.
ATTGTCTTGACTATAGCTGTATGCTAATGTTTTCAGATGAATTATTCTCCTATTTTCTAGCAATTTTACTTTGGTTCTTTTGTGTATGTCATAGGTGGGGTGCAGCTTGTCTACTCTGAGGCAGATTTTCAGGGCTCTGTTCTGTAGTGTTTGCAGTTTTTTTAGAAGTTCTTTCTTTGCACCCATGTAGTTTACATCTCCATAGTCAAAATAGGGTAGCACCATGCCCTTGAAGATTTTTATTGACATTTCTTGTGTCATGTAGTCTCTTAGCTTTGCAAATAGCCACAGTTTGTGGTTTACCTTTTGGACAATTTTGTTTATACATAGGTTGTAGTTTAGTTGGCTGTCCAACTCAAGGCCTAGGTATTTGTAATGGTCTACATTTTCTAGTGTTTGGCTTCCTAGCTTACAGTGTAGTTTTCTTTCTGGCAGATTATATATCTGTAAAACTATTTATTGAACATTGTTTCCATGAACATGCTATTTTGAGTCATTATTTGAGTGTTTGCAGTTGCATGCGATACTAAAAAAATAAACCTCAAATAATAACCTAACTTAAAATAAGTTAAGGTATTTTCTTGTTTGTTTGTTTGAGTTGTACATCCTGATTTGCTTGAATCTTTATTTAAAACCTCATCAATCCATTTATTTGAGTCCCAAAAATACCATTGTAACCATATTCTAACTCCCAAACCAACCACCTCCCTAATAACGGTTTGTGTTTTGTAATATGTAATGTTGCAAGTTGGAGGCATCCATACAAAACAAAAAAACAACCTGAAAAACGCTTGGTTAGTTAAGATGTGATATGTATATTTGAAAAAACTATTTCTTTAACATCGTTTCTATGAATATGCTATTTTGAGTGACTATTTGATTTACACTACATGATGTTATAACTTATATTGTTGCTCTCATACCATGTGAAGATGATTTTTTTACAACAAACTTCTTATTGTACATTCCATAGATAAAAGTTTGTTAACACATGACTAAGCATTCTCCTCCAGTTTGAAAGTTGTTTTTCTTCCTAGCAGCACTCTGTTCTATCACTTTTCTAGCATCTCTGTCCTCATACTAGGTAAGTTTGGCAATAATAATAATATATGAAAGATTCCAATGGACAAGCAACAGGTATGTTCACTAACTTTTTATTTATATATATATATTCGTTAGACAGATATTCTAATGATCCTACTCTCTTTCTTTCTCTATCTCTCTCACTCGCTCTTCTGTTTCTTCTTCTTTTCTTCTTCCTTCTGTTCAAACTGATGTTGCTATTTCCAGCACTTTCAAGTGTGGCGAATGTGAAATCAGTTTATTTTTCACATGGGGGAATTATTGAGTCATATAAATTTGATGTTCTCTATGTTCAGAAATTTTGGAGAATAGTAGAATTCTTAATAGACATGCGATTCCATCATCAAAATTATATTTCTACTCCCAAAGCATCATCTTCTTTTTTTCACATTTCAGGAGAGATGACAATGATGAAGATGATGATGAAACTAGTAAAATAAAGAAACTTTCAAGGAATAATAATAATATTACTTGTAGAGACTGTGGTGAACGTTTTGCTTCATGAAGGCATTTGATTTCCCATAGAGGTTTTCATGCTTCAGGAGTCGCAACTATGCATCAAGAACCATATACTCCCACCTTGGGGTGAGGGAGGGGAGACAAATATTCCATTGCAGATGCTTTATATGGAAAATAGCAATACTATTCTAACTCCTCACAACATGGGAAGTGTTCGAGGAATCTATCATTTGAAGGTTTGTTGTAAGAAATATATATCTCATCTAACCGCCAATAGAATACCGCCTATGTATTTCCATCCAGCGGGATTTTGAGAGCATTTTCAATACATCTTGTATCTCACTCAGATAAATCTTCATCTTAGAAAGCAATAGATTTAAATCTTCTTCAATGATGCATTTGGGTTCTAGATAACCAGGAATGTTTGAAGATATGCTAACACAAATTGGTTTATGCTGTGTACACCACCTTAAATTTCTGTGCTCATTCACATTAGCATCATCATCAAGATCATTATCATCATCAGAAACTTGGTCTTTATATACTTCTCTTTCCTGTTGGAGATGGGTTCCAGGAAGTAGACATTCAAAATCATAGACTGCAAACCAAGGAAAGTGCTGTAAATTTGATTTGCAAGCTATATTTAAACTATCTCGCAAGTCATCAAAGATACTTTTTTTAAAGAAGAATACTCCACTCCCTGATATATATAGATTGAAACTTGTTTGAGCATATATACTTTTTCAACAAAAAGAACAAAAGGTTTATCGCACTTCCTTTGTATCACTTGTCTAGCAATAATATTAAGGCATACTCCAAATTTGGAACTTTTATCTTAATTCTATTTCCTTTGGCCACAAATTATGTAACTCTGAACTTTTTGGGTCCACAGTGAACTGGCGGAAAATTGATTCTGTGCTTTTGCATTCTGTAAAAGCGATGGTTGAATAAAAAACAAACAATTCTCACCGTCAATATGGCCTATTCTGCCGACACGGCATAGAGAAACCACCATTCAATCAATCAACCAAATTTGGTATATCTTCTAATCTCACACCTTCAAACTTTAGTTTTCTTACGCTTCTGTGAATTGCAGAATAAAATCCATTCATCACATAATTTCTGAGAAAGTTGTTGCGTCTTATGAAAGTTCTTATCTGCGTGAAAAGATAAGGAGTAGAACAAAAAATTGATTATCATTGTTAATGATTTTCAAAACGGAATGATAGTTATTAACAGAGTGGGGAAAGGTGAAAATTGTTTAATTAAAATAAGTGGTGAAATAACGATATTCACCTGTATCAATCGATTTCAAAATTATTCCAAAAGCAAAGTTAATCTTAAATGAAGATTTTCTATTTTGTAAATACAAAATGATTTAATTAATTAATTTGATTCGATATTCAATAGAATTAAAATGGTTTAAAAAAATCCCAAATGATTCTCTCTCTCTCTCTATTTGTCTCTCTCTCTGTCCTACTCTCTCTCTTTCGATCGTTCTTCTGTTTCTTCTTCTTTTCTTCTTCCTTGCGTTCAAACTGAAATAGAAGAAAATAATCAATTACTATTATTACTGTGATATTGTTATTTATTTTCATATTCTTTCCTGCATCACATGCTAGAAGATTTTTGTTTAAACGAAGAAGACATGAGAATAGAGATCCATCCAGAAAGCAGTCACGATCAGCTGCTGTTGCTACTGCTGGTGTTGCTAATTCCACCACTTTCAAGTGTGGCGAATGTGAAATCAGTTTTTCTCACATGGGAGAATTAATGAGTCATATGAAGATACATAGAATTCGATGTTCTCTATGTTCAGAAATTTTGGAGAATAGTACTATTATAATTCTTAATAGACATATGCGTTTACATCATCTAAATTATATTTCTACTCCTGAACCATCATCATCTTCTTTTTTTTCACCACATTTCAGGAGAGATGAAAATGATGAAGATGATAGTGATGATGATGAAACTAGTAAAATACAGAAAGTTTCAAAGAATAATAATATTACTTGTATACATTGTGGTAATCGTTTTGCTTCATGGAGTCATTTGATTTCCCATAGAGGTTTTCATGCTTCAGGAGTCACAACTACACATCAAGAACCATGGGTTACAGCTTTTAACTCCCACCTTGGGGTGAGCGAGGGCAGGTTGATATTCCATTGCAGATCAGGCCTTATATGGAAAATCGCAACACTATTCTAGCTCCTCGCAACATGGAAAGGGTTAAAGGAATCTATAATTTCTCTACAGCTGATTTCACTGAGGATACTTCACTGACAGAAGAACATCTTTGTTGTATTTAGGAGTTGAAAAAAAAAAAAAAAATCTTTATTTAAGATTAACTCTGCTTTTGGAATAATTTTGAAATCGATTGAAAGAGGTGAACATTGTTATTTCTCCACTTATTTTATTTAAACTATTTTTGCCTTTCCCCGCTCTGTTAATAATCATGCTAATCTATTATCATTATTTGTTTACAGCAAATTATTCAGCCGGCGGGTGAGAGTTCCAAATAGTGTAACTAATGTTAATCAATAGTGTAACTAATGTTTTCAGAAAATCCTTTGCCATTGGGTGAGCAAATGACATTCCAGATTACATACATTCAAAGAGTTCCATCACTGCTTTTCGAAAATCATTAACAATAATAATCATTGGGGTTGTTTTTTCACTGCTTACCTTATCATAGAGAGAAGACCTTTCAAAAGATGCAAAAACTTCCTCAGAAATTATGTGATGAATGGATTTTATTCTTCAATTCACAATGAGCTGCTTTTCAAAAGAGTAAGAAAAGAAAGTTTGAAGGTGTGAGATTAGAAGATATACCAAATTTGGAGTGTTGCTTTAATATTAGTATAAATGTTTACTCATTGAGAGAAGATGATACATTTATATCTCTTTACACCTCTCAATTCTCTGCTGAATGTGAAAAACTCAATCTAACCTCACCAATTCACATTTTGATTATAACTCCAGTATGGAGACGTATGCTAGTAAATACACTTGTAGGAAGTGCGATGAACTTTTTTAATTTTAAAACAGTGACTGCAAAACTTGAGAAAGTAGGTACAAACAAGTTTTGATTTATATATCCGGGAGGGGAGTATTCTTCTTCTTAAAAAAAGTATCTTTGATGACTTGCGAGATAGTTTAAATATAGTTTGCAAATCACACTTACAGTACTTGGTTCCATGAAAATGCTATGATTTTGAATGTATACTTCCTGAAAATCATCTCCAACAGGAAAGAGAAGTATATGAAGATAAAGTTTCTGACGATGATAATGATCTTGATTAATATGCTAATGTGAATGAGCAAACAAATTTAAGGTTGTGTACAGAGCATAAACCAATTTGTGTTAGCATATCTTCAAACATTCCTGTTTATCTAGAACCCAAATGCAGCATTGAAGAAAATTTAAATCTATTGCCTTTTATTCTAAGATGAAGATTTATCTGAGTGAGATAGGCCTACAGGATGTGTTGAAAATAGTCTCAAAATCCTGCTGGATGGAAATACATAGGCAGTTAGATGAGATATATATTTCCTAAGACAGACCTTCAAATGAAATGAATGACACTTACATCCCTATTGTGAGAGCTAGGGGGAGTGAGGGAGACGATATCGATAATGGTGATGATGATATTAACATTGATGATGATGATACTATCGTTGATGATTCTGATGATGATGACATTGAAGTAAATGATGATGAATGTGAAGATGATGAAGTTGGTGAAGTCTGTTGAAGAGGACGATATAGAAATATTACTCGGAGGTGCCATATAGTCAGAAGGAGAAGGAGAAAATCTGTTAGACTCACCCATAGCAAATTAATTCAGCGATTCTGACGATTCGAAACGCTCTGAAAAGATAAGTTTGCAAATATTAAAATCTATGCAAAAGTTAAAGGAATAGTTTGAGACATATTGTTACTCCCTTCCTTGTTTAGGAATCAACTCTAGTAGGTATGATCTTCCAGCTGTGCAAGTTTCATTCCCAAAACACTTCAAACTTGAAAGGGAATTGAACTAAATTGTTAAAAAAGTGAATCAATACAGCACTATTGTAACAAAGAAGTTTGTCTTTTAGATATCAGTCTTTTTCTCACAAGTAAACATATTCCAAGTTTCTTATAGCTTATTCAGATTCAGATTCAGATTTGAAGAGTTATTTATCTTATGAATGGATAACAAACTTTTCAAAACTTTCTCACTCCAGTCTTCCAGAATATGAGACTTTTTTATTCTAAGCTCAAAAACATTAATGTGTTACAGGAGGAACATATTGAGCAGGAAAAGAAGGGTGATTTTGTTTCCACCCTGCCTACGACCGGAGACATGAATAAAATAATTTACAAATGATTTGGTATATGCCAAGGTGGGAGATACTTCCCAATCCATAACATCCTGGAAGTTTATCATGTGCCAATAGACCCTCTCTCCCATTCACTTTTTTACCTTTCCCAACCTTCACATAGCAAAATATCACAATCATCATCAATGTCAGTTAATAACAATATCTGTTATTCTCTCTAATGGCCCACAAAATATAAAGAAATACCCCTTTCTTTAATGAGCTGTTTTTCAGAAGAGTAAGAAATGAAAGTTTGAAGGTATGAGATTAGAAGATATACCAAATTTGGAGTGTTGCTTTAATATTAGTATAAATGTTTACTCATTGCGAGAAGATGATACATGTATATCTGTTTTCACCACTCAATTCTCTGCTGAATGTGAAAAACTCAATCTAAACCTCACCAATTCACATTTTGATTATAACTCCAGTATGGAGTCGTATGCTAGTAAATATGCTTGCAGGGAGTGCGATGAACTTTTTTATTTTAAAACAGGGACTGCAAAACATGAGAAATATGTGCAAACAAGTTTCAATATATATATCCGAGGGGGAGTACCATGGTGTCCCTTGTGATATGGTCATCCCTTCGTCGTTCGTGGGGGCGGAGGCTAGTACGTGTCTGTGTCGTCCGACGACAGGGAGCGGCGACGCGGGGAGAGTACTTGATTCCATGAATATGCTATGATTTTGAATATATACTTCCTGAAAACCATCTCCAACAGGAAAGAGAAGTATATAAAAAATGAAAATGATGTTGGTGACGATGATAATGATGATGATGCTATGTGAATGAACAAAGAAATTTAAGGAGGTGTACAGAGCATAAACCAATTTGTGTTAGCATATCTTCAATACCATTGAAGAAGATTTAAATATATTGTCTTCTATTCTAAGATGATTTATCTGAGTGAGATACAGGATGTGTTGAAAATACTGTCAAAATCCTGCTGTGATGATGACATTAAAAGTTGGTGAAAAGTATGAAGTCTGTTAAAGAGGATGATATAGAAATATTACTAGGAGTTGGAGTAGAGTCAGAAGGAGAAGGAGAAAATCTGTTAGCCTCACCCATAGCGAATTAATTCAGGGATTCAGACGATTCGAAACACTCTGAAAAGATAAGATTGCAAATATTAAAATATATGGAAAAGTTAAAGGAACAGTTTGAGACATATTGTTACTCCCTTCCTTGTTTAGGAATTAACTCTAGAAGGTATGATATTCCAGCTGTGTGGGTTTCATTCCCAAAACACTTCAAACTTGAAAGAGAATTGAACTATATTGTTAGAAAAGTGAATCAATACACCACTATTGTAATAAAGAAGTTTGTCTTTTAGATATCTATGTTTTTCTCGCAGGTGAACATATTCCAAGTTTCTTATGGCTTATTCAGATTCAGATTCAGATTTGAAGAGTTATTTACCTTATGAATGGATAACAAACTTTTCAAAACTTTCTCACCCCAGTCTTCCAGAATACGAGACTTTTTATTCTCAGCTCAAAAACGTTAATGTGTTAGAGGAGGAATATATTGAGCGGGAAAAGAAGGGCAATTTTATTTCCACCCTGCCTAAGACCGGACACATGAAGTAAAATGATTTACAAATGATCTGGTATGTGCCAAGGTGAGAGATACTTCCCAATCCATAACATCCTGAAAGTTTATCAGGTGTCAATAGACTCTCTCCCATTCACTGTTTACCTTTCCCAACCTTCACATAGCAAAATATCACAATCATCATCAATGCGAGTTAATAACAACATCTGTTATTCTCTCTAATGTCCCACAACAATTTAAAGAAATACTACCCCTTTCGATCGATCCTTAGTAGATTTGTTCTTTTCCACATCGTAAATCATGAATCGTGATTCCTTATAATCCTATATGTCTACACTGCATCATGAGGAAGAGAATTCGCAAGATTGATGGGTTTAAGGAAATAAGAGGTGGGAATAGCAAAATATTTCTGTCAACTGTCTCTTGGTGTCGGTTATTATTCATGTTAATAGTGAATTTATATGTGTCATGATGTGATTTATTGTGATGTGATGTGATATGATATTAAAAGCAAGAAATCTGATGTTTGCATTTATCTCATTCTTTCTAATATTAATAATAACAATAACATATAATATAAATTTTACAAACCGAATCTGCGCTCTCCCACTCATTGTTTGTCACATGTCATAGAATATCTTTTCATTGTAACAGAACGAAAACTTAAAGAAGAGGGCAGAAATTATGACAAATAAATAGTAATATTTCTTTTAT
>CM059199.1:18624760-18643435 GCA_030323885.1 Branchipolynoe longqiensis | reverse complement strand
GCTTTCCTAGGAAATCGCATATCCCCCCTGGAGATCGCAAACCCCCCATTCTGAGTGTTAGCCTTACCATGATCTGGTAAGGCTAACACTGGCACTGACACTCAGAATATCCCAACTTTCACTATTATCTCTGTTTTTAATACTTTCACATAAAATTGCTCTTAGGTTAAATTAAATACCTCAGATCTTCCTCTTCAATCGCGCATTGAGATATTTTTAATCGATTCGATGAAAGTTTTTTTATTTATTTTACAAAAATAAATGCTCCCCATAGACATAGCATTGCCGCAGCACACATCACGGCGTATTTTACCCTACTGCTAATATCTCCGCCGTTACGGCGGTAGCCTTAATAACGCTTCGAATTTAGGGTTAATTTAATGAAATTTCACGATTTGAGTAGTAATTCATGTAAAAATATGGTCGCATTTAATGATTTGGCCCGAATCAGTCCCAAAAACACAGGGGGGTTTGCGATTCCCAGAGGGGGATTGTGATTTCCTAGTAAATCGCAAACCCCGGGGTGTGCAATTTCCAGGGGTTTGCGATTTACTGCCACACCGGCCAGGACTGCGACGCGACCAGCCCCCCTCCCCCCCCCCCCCACCCTTCTGGGGCCTTTGAATGATCCGATGGAATAATTCACATAAAGAACACCTTAATCTGAACACATGTGGGAAAACAAAATGCTGAAAAAAATGTGATCACGCGAGGTAATTTTCGCTAGGACAACCCTCATAATTGCTCATGTGCGAGAGAAGTTCCCCACTACTGCCCAGATCGGTTAACCAGAAAGACAACTGTACTTTTGAAGAAAGCAAAAACGACATCCTCAAAGCAGAATCCCATTTCCGTTGGCGCCCTTTTTAGGTCCACACGTTGCACCGTTCAAGGCGCCTTGGATGCCTTCTGTCGGAGGAGACTATTTCCTAGGACGCCTCCCGGGCGTCGTCAACGGTCAGAACGAGGCTGATCGGGTGGCCCAAGGTCACGGCTCGAGGTCAGAGGTCAAGGTCATCTGTGCGGGCGGGGTACGGCGTCCTTCGAGGGGTGGGCGAGCGGCGCCTTGGTTGGGAGTGAACCGCTCTAATGTGGCGGCAAAGAGCGGGAGAGGGCGCCCCGGCACGGTGGGGGTTGGGGTGGGTGCGGGGGGCCATTATTGAGGTAGCGGGGCGCCCCGGCACTGAGGGGGTTGGGGTGGGGCGCGGGGGGGGGGGCCATTATGATGGAAATCAGGACAAAACGGCCAGCCGCTACTTGATGTTGCATCGGTCGAGCTCTCGTCAGTTTTGGATTAGCTATTGCGAGAGCTAGAACTACTGAAGGAGCCGCTCCGCCCGGGAATGCCCAGGGAAGGCGCCCAGGTGGGGCAGGCAGGAGAAGGCTGGAGGACCACACAGGGGCTGACCAAGCACGGTAAGTAGCCCTAATGGGGCTCGGCGGTCCCACAGAACTGTTTTCACGGCTGCCTGACCGGCGGCACTTAGGTGCCTGGTGGGCGAGGAGATAAAACAGTACGGCCAAGGCCAGAGGAGGAATTCAACATGCCTGGGCACGACGCCTCACTGCGCGCACCCCACCTACGGGCGAACAGAACTTTGGTGCTTGCACCTGTCAGAGCTTGCCCCACCCAGGTTACCAGGCCTAAGGACCTGATCCCTGGCTGGTTGGTACGCCAGCCTGGGATCCATGGATCCAGGTTTCCCCTCCCCTGTCTCGGACAGGGGCCATCAGTCGGTGGATGGGGATGGGAGAGCAGGGAGAGGGGTTCACACACACACACGCACACATACCCCATCCCTTCCATGCATGGGACGCATCCTGACAAGGGCGAACCTCCCCCCTGTCCCCGATATACACAACATCACGTCCCCGACATACACACCACCACCACTCGGGGTACTTCATAATGGATTACGGATGGTAGTGACGGACCTCACCAACACCTTCAGCCCACCACCAGATCCCACGTGGGGGGCCAGACTATGTACCGACCCAAATTGCTGAGTTAGAGAGGTTGGATGCAAGGAGGGCTGAGCAACAAGCCGAGATACGGGAACAGAGGGCAGGCTATTCAATTAATTGGTCGCAAGGGCCTGCATCCCAGGGGCCCTCTCCGCCAACCCTGGTTTCAGCGCTGGCGCAGACACAACCGCAGGCACCGGAGGTGAGGAGGCAACAGGCCTCAGCCTTCACCTTGCCGAGACATAACGGGGGAGCGCCCTCAGATGCCCGTCCAGCCTACTCAGTGATGCCGCCGCCCATGGCAGCCCCCGTGGCGCGGGAGGCCAGGGCGGGCACCACAACACCAATTAACCTAGTTAGAGCACTGACACCCAGGCCGCGACCCCAGCTTTGGGGCCAATGGCCCCAAACAATAACAGTAACGGTGTGGGGAACGGTAAAAGGGTTACTGCAGCAGGCTTGTACCTGGAGCAGTTCATACCCACTGAGAAGGTGCTGATTGAGGCAGAAGGAGCAAGCCTGTCGTACAACACCATGAAGCTGGTAAACACGCTCTGGTCACTGCCAATAACCAGGATGGAAACAGCACAGTTTTATGATGCATTACTTCGACCAGCCAATGTGGAAGGGCTGCAGAATACAAGACTCACCCCGGAGATAGAGAATACGCTACCGGCAAGAGTGAAGAAGAACGATGCGGCACTCCCAGCAGCCCAGTGGGCCATTCAATTCGTGGCAAGGCCTGTAGCACTAGCACTCGACGCCATTGAGAGAGGGAGGTGAATGGAAGCGAAGGAAATAGTGTCCTCCCTAGTCACAACGTTCAAGATTCTGTCAAGATGGGAAGTGCACTGCTGGGAATGCAGAGGGAAAACATCAGGCCGACCCTCCAGAACCAACTGAAAACATTAGCAAAAAAGGATAGTAATCAGGTGTTCACAGATGCGGGGGAGTGGTCGCTAGACAGAGCGGTCATCATCATCATGCTGTCGGTCGCGATGCGACAAAGTCTGGTTTCATTACTTGACTGCCGCTCTCCATTTAGCTCTCTGCTGTGAGAGTGATGTCCATGAGTCAGTCTTAATGTCTCTCAGCTTCAGGTTTCTCTTGATGGTATCCTTGAACCGGTGATGAGGGCGCCCTCTCTTTCTGTAACCAGAAGAGAGTTGAGAATAGAGGATCTGCTTTGGTAGCCTGTCTGATGACATCCTCATGAGGTGCCCAGTCCACCGGAGATTCTTTTTGATCAGAAGATATTCTGTTGAGGGAAGCCCCGTCCGTTCGAGTATTTCCTTATTTTTGGCTCTTTGTCCTTCCAGGTTAGCCTCATGATTGAACGCAGATGTCGCATCATGAAGGCATGCAGCTTTTTCACCTGTCGTCTGTACACTGTCCAGGCCTCGGCTCTGTATAGTAGGGCGGCTAGCATGATTGCATGGTAGATCTTGCCTTTGACCCGCATGGACACATGGTGGTTGTTCCAGAGTCTCTGGTGTAGTCGCCCAAAAGATGCGCTAGCCTTGGCCATCCTCCTCTGTATTTCAGCATCAATGCATCCATCACTTGATATAGTGCTTCTGAGGAAGGTGAAACCCGGAACAGAGTTCAGCTTGTTTCCATCAACCATGACAGACAGAGCGGTAGTACATGAAATATTCAGGGTGCTAGGGAAGCCTAACATTGACATGTTTGCCTCAAGGGAGAATAAACAACTGTCAAAATTCATCTTGAGGGAATTTGATAAGAGTGCTGTGGGAACGATTGCTTTAACACTAGAATGGCATAACATTAACGGTTTCTTCCTTCCGCCTTTCAGCTGCCTGTCGAGAGTGTTGCTGAAACTGAGGGGAGAGAACACAATGGGAGTTGATGGCGCCAGACTGGCCAACACAGCCCTGGTTCCCACTGCTATGACAGATGGCGGGATACGGTGCCTCACTGCGAAACCACTTAAGGAGCACACCCTAGTGCTCAGAGGAGACAGGGGCGGGAAGGCGTGTACGCTGGCGGACAAAATGAGGCTCATTGTACTGAAACTGTGAGTGACATGTTCAGGGCAATGGGGATGAGAGGAGCGATGGCAGAAATCATGACAGCCTCGTGGATGGAGAACATGAGGAAGCAGTACACGCAGGTGCTGAAGAAGTGGGCGTCACATTGTGAGAGAGCAGGGATCAATGCTAAAAGCCCCATGCTACACGAGGGTATTGAATATCTAGAGAAGTTATTCACAGAAGGGGCAGCAAGGACAACGATAAGCACGGTGCGCTCGCTGCTGTCCTCGTTCGTCACCACCGGGGGAAAACCATTTGGAGAACACCCACTCATGAGCAGAGTGCTTAAAGGCATAGGGAACTTAAAACCAAGCCATGTGGGACCCGAAACAACTGCTGTCACACCTGCAGGAGTGGGGGCCAACCGTGTTACAGACATTGAGAAACTCAACAAACGAACAGCGTGCCTGTTCCTGCTAGTGACGGGACAGCGCCTAGAAGCACTGGGCAAAATGAAGCATGGAGACATTACGTGGGACACGGGGAGTTATACGCTACACTACTCAACAAAGTTGAAGTCAAACGACCCGACATGGAACCCACTTGTGTTGACGTTCAGAGAATATGAGGTGAACAAACTATGTGTATTCGGACATTTCAAAGAGTACATGAGCAGGGTGGAACTAGCCGGGGCTCAGCCGGCAGTGTTCCCCACGGTGAAGCCCAAACGTGGCCGCCTCGCAAGAGATGCTCTCCAGGTATGTGAGGAATACCATGGCAGAGGCAGGTATAGACATGCATTATTAGTTCACGCCATTCACCTGCAGGCACACCGACACGAGAGCTGCGGTGAGGCGGCAGGTGCCCATAGAAATGATCCTGACAGCAGCGTGATGGGCAGGGGAAGGCATATTCAGGAGGTTCTACGACAAACCCATTTGTGCGGCAACTGACAATAACACAAACCTGACCCCGAACATCTGGACAGGTAACCCAGAAAAATAAACAATTGACCTGTGCTTACCTATCCAAGTAAAACACCAAGAAGGGTGACATGGACTGAGTTAGGCTAGAGAGCCACAAATAAAAATAAAAAAGCCTTAAGCAACATTCAAGTGTTACTGGTGCTTAGTCAGAATAAAATAATGAGAAATAGAAAATAATAAACTACATGGTATACAGTCGCAATACAAAGAAGCGGCTGGCCCTCATGGCCTGATTACCATCATAATACACAATTCTGCTATTAACATGCAACAGAATATGGGGTATTATGGTAAGAAGTAGGTGACAAAGGCCAGCAGCCCACGCTATACAATATATACACGCTTTCAACCAGAACAAGCAAGAGGTATATAATTAATCCCACCCTATAAACCACTGTATAACAAGTAGTAAAGATAGACGACAAATAATGACGAGAGCTCGACCGACGCTGGCCCTTTGTGGCCTACTTCTTACCATAAGTCAGTGCTGCTGCATAGAATGCATGCGGAACCAGTGCTGACCCTGGATGGGGATCCCATTAAAGTCGTTGAGAAAACCAAATTTCTGGGCCTCATTCTCGACGCAAAACTGTCTTTTGTGCCACATATAAAGTACCTGAAAACAAGATGCCTGAAAGCGCTGGATATTCTGAGGGTGCTGTCCAGCTCAGAGTGGGGAGCGGACAGAGATGTTCTGCTCTCCGTGTACAGAAACCTTGGTTCGTTCACGAGTGGATTACGGCAGCATAGTATACGGTTCCGCAAGGAAATCATATATTGGGCTGCTAGACACGATCCACCACCAGGGACTGCGCCTGCCCTTGGGGCCTTCCGCACCTCACCAGTTCAGAGCCTTTACGTCGAAGCCAATGAACCATCACTTAACAACAGGAGAATCAAACTGGCCATGCAATATGTAGTCAAGATAAAAACTAATGCATTGAATCCTGCACACAATTGTCTATTCGAGCAAAATGATGAATCCAGGTATGAATCCAGGCCAAATTACATCCGGCCACTGACGCTACGAATGAAACCTCATTTGGAGGCCTTGGGTGTGGATTTGGACGTGTTGGAGGATGCCAAACTCCCAGAACATCCCCCGTGGTCGTTGAGAAAGCCATCGGTTATCCTCCGACTCACTAAACTGAGGAAGTCTGGGACACATCCACTCAAGTACCAAGGACTGCATGCAGAGATTCAAGGCCAGTTTGCCGACCACCTCTCCATATACACTGATGGTTCGAAAGACCAAAGCCGGGTAGCTGCTGCGGCAGTCTGCCAACGGGAAAAATTTGGTGTACGTTTGCCCGATCAGAGCTCGATTTTCACTGCAGAAGCCCGAGCACTCCTTCTCGCTTTGGAGTGTATCGAGGTATCCAACCACACTAACTATGTTATATACAGTGATTCGTTCTCTTGCCTCCTGGCTGTTGCTGGACTGAAAACGAATCACCCTATTCTAGCAACGGTCATTTATAAAATGAACCAACTGACAACGGATGGGTATGACATCCACCTGTGCTGGGTGCCTGGCCATGCTGGCATACAAGGAAACGAACGAGCTGATCGGGCTGCGAAGAAGGCCCTGAACTGTGATCTTGAACCGTGTCTGATCCCTCACTCTGATCTGAAACCACTAATAGCCACCCACATAAAATCCAAATGGCAACATGAGTGGGATGAAAACATTAATAAACTTAAAGAAATTGAACCATCTGTGGGAAAGCCACCACAGACTCATGCGGGAGGTCGGCGGGACCAAGTGGTCCTTAGCCGCTGCCGTATTGGCCACTCGTGGCTTACACATGCTTTTCTGCTCAAGGGGGAACCTCCCCCTGAATGTATTGGGTGTCAGTCCCCACTGACACTCAAACACATTTTACTAAGTTGCGTTGATTTTTTGGCCCTGCGCCAACGGTTCTACACTGCAGACAGTATGCATGACCTTTTTACTAAATAAAACAGGAAAACATTTTAGCCTTTTTGAGGGCAGCTGGACTGTACCACCTTATATAGTTTACTAAATGGATTCTATCAATTATTAATAAAACTTTTCTTTTTCTATGGGAATTTGTTTCCCTTGACCACGAATATATGATTGTGAGCTTTCTAATTTAATCAGTGTCTATTGGCACATAATTGATTGTCTGCTTTTACAATTAAAAGCGATGGTTTGAACAAAAAACAAACATTTCTCGACGTGAATATGGCCTATGCTGCCGACACGGCGTAAAGCAACCACCAATCAATCAATCAATCTTACCATAATAATCCATATTCTGCTGCATGTTAATAGCAGAATCTTATATTATTGAAGTGGCGGGGAGCCCCGGCACTGAGGGCGGGTGCGGGGCGGCCATTATTGAGATGCCGGGGGCACCGGCCGCTGGGCCTTCGTGACGCGGGAACCTTCAGTTGCGGCAAGTGGCGCACTCCTTTTACACCAGCTTCTTTACAAGTGTCCGTGTAAAGAAATGTATATGCAACAGGGTGTGTGTGTGTGTGTGAGAGAGTGTGAGTGTGAGTGTGTGTGTGAGAGTGTGTGAGAGTGTGAGTGTGTGTGTGTGAGTGTGTGTGAGTGTGTGTGTGAGTGTGTGTGTGAGAGTGGGTGAGTGTGTGTGAGTGTGTGTGAGTGTGTGTGAGTGTGTGTGTGAATGTGTGTGTGAGAGTGTGTGTAAGTGTGTGTGTGAGAGTGTGTGTGAGTGAGTGTGTGTGTGAGAGTATGTGTGAGTGTGTGTGTGAGAGTTTGTGTGTGTGAGTGCGTGTGGATGTGAGTGTGTGTGAGTGTGTGTGTGAATGTGTGTGTGAGAGTGTGTGTGTGAGTGTGTGTGAGTGTGTGTGTGTGTGAATGGGTGTGTGAGAGTGTCTGTAAGTGTGTGTGTGAGAGTGTGTGAGTGTGTGTGGATGTGAGTGTGTGTGAGTGTGTGTGTGAGTGTGTGTGTGAGTGTGTGTGAATGTGTGTGTGAGAGTGTGTGTAAGTGTGTGAGTGTGTGTGTGAGAGTGTGAGTGTGTGTGAGAGAGTATGTATTAGTGTGTGTGTGAGTGAGTGTGTGTGTGAGAGTATGTGTGAGTGTGTGTGTGTGAATGTGTGTGAGAGTGTGCGTGTGAGTGTGTGTGGATGTGAGTGTGAGGGTGCGTGTGAGTGTGTGTGTGAGTCGCGGCTCCGGTGTTGTGTGCGTGTGTGTGTGGGTGGGGGGGGGGGACCTGGCAATGCAGGGCAGGGATTTGACATGTGGTGAGTTGTCAAAACATGCGGAAATTAACTAATGCGAACAGCATGTGCTGGTTTATAATTAGAACGCGCACTTTCTCGCTCTGTCTCTCTGGTTAAGTCCTCCAGACTGCTTTGTAAATTGATTTGATGCCTTAAAATAATGGCCCGGTCACATTACGACGCTTCTCACCGGCGTGCCTCCAACGCGCAAAATAAGTTGTACGCGTCGAGACACGTCCAACCTTTCGGCGGTTTGGGAAAGAGTCCGACGTCAGCGCAGCGTGTTTCTAGCGCGCGGCCAACATGTGTCGACGTGTGCCGAAAAAAAAAAGGTTCTCGCAACGTGTGCCAACAAACCTCCATTCCCTCTCTTCCATTCCCTCCCCTTCCATTCACTCCTCTTCCATTCACCCCTCTTCCATTCCCCCTCTTCCATTACCCCTCTTCCATTCCCCTTCTTCCATTCCTCCTCTTCCATTCCCCCTCTCCCATTCCCCCTCTTCCATTCCCTCTTCTTCCATTCCCCCTCTTCCATTCTCTCCTCTTCCATTCCCCTCTCTTCCATTCCCCCTCTTCCATTCCGCCCCTTCCAATCCCACTCTTCTATTCCCCCCTCTCCCATTCCCCCTCTCCATTCCCCCTCTTCCATTACCCCTCTTCCATTCCCCTTCTTCCATTCCCTCTCTTCCATTCCCTCCCCTTCCATTGCCCCCTCTTCCATTCCCCTCTTCCATTCCCCCTCTCCCATTCCCCCTCTTCCATTCCCCTCTCTTCCCTTCCCTCTCTTCCATTCCCTCTCTTCCATTCCCTCCCTTCCATTCCCTCCTCTTCCATTCCCTCTCTTCCATTCCCCCTCTTCCATTCCCCTCTCTTCCATTCCCTCTCTTCCATTCCCTCCTCTTCCATTCCCTCCTCTTCCATTCCCCTCTCTTCCATTCCCTCTCTTCCATTCCCTCTCTTCCATTCCCTCTCTTCCATTCCCTCTCTTCCATTCCCCCCTCTCCCATTCCCCCTCTTCCATTCCTCTTCCATTCCCCCCTCTTCCATTCCCTCTCTTCCATTCCCTCTCTTCCATTCCCCCTCTTCCATTCCCTCCTCTTCAATTCCCTCTCTTCTATTCCCCCCTCTTCCATTCCCTCCTCTTCCATTCCCCCTCTTCCATTCCCCCTCTTCCATTCCCCTCTTGCATGGGGAATGGAAGAGGCGGAATGGAAGAGGAGGGGAATGTAAGGAACGGAAGAGGAGGGACAGAAGATGGGGATCGGAAGAGTGGGGAATGGAAGAGGGGGAATGGAAGAGGGAGAATGGAAGAGGGAGAATGGAAGAGAGGTGAATGGAAGAGGGGGAATGGAAGAGGAGGAATGGAATACAGGGGAATGGGGGGGAAACGGGGCAATGGAAGATGGGGGAATGCAACAGGGTGAAGGCAACAGGGGGAATGCAACAGGGGGAACGCAACAGGGGGAATGCAACAGGGGGAATGCAAGAGGGATGGAAGAGGGGGAATGGAAGAGGGGAATGGAAGAGGGGAATGGAAGAGGCGGGAATGGAAGAGGGGGGAAAGGAAGAGGGGGAAATGGAAGAGGGGGAACGGAAGAGGGGGAAATGGAAGAGGGGGGAACGGAAGAGGGGGAATCGCAAGAGGGGGAAAATAGGGGGGGGACACAAGAGGGGGGAATGCAAGAGGGGGAATGCAAGAGGGGGAATGGATGAGGAGGGAATGGAAGGGGAGGGAATGGAAGAGAGGGAATGGAAGAGAGGGAATGGAAGAGAGGGGAATGGAAGAGGGGGAATGGGAGAGGGAGGAATGAAAGAGGAGGAATGGAAGAGGGGGAATGGAAGAGGGGGAATGGAAGAGGGGGAACGGAAGACGGGGTAATGCAAGATGGTGGAACACAAGAGGGGGAACGCAAGAAGGGGGAACGCAAGAGGGGGAACGCGTTGAGAAATGCTGGAGAAACGCCAAGAGTGCATCCGCTACACGTCATGCAAATGTCGATTGAACGTTTTTGGGGCTGTCACACTACGACGTTTCTCCCGGCGACCAGTCAGCGTTGGAAATAAAATCTTGCGCGTCGAGAAACGTCAAACTTTTCGGCGGTTTGGGGGAAAAGATCGGCGTCAGCACGGCGCGTTATGCGCGCGCGGCCAACGTGTGTCGACGCGCTGGGGAAAAAAAAAAAAAGTTTGCGCGACGTCTTCATTTAACCTTAAATGTTGCTAGGGCGTAAAACAAAAAACTGTCCAGTTTGCCGCAACGTGTGAGCAACGACCCTCCCGCGCGCGCGCCGTCTTCCTAGCGTTCCCACAACGTTATTCCGGCGCGTCCAACGCAGCGCGACGCGCGCCTAACGTCCTTACCCATATATTTGCGCGCGCTGGCGGTCGTTGGGTTGTTTTTGACATGCTTAAAACCTTGGGCGACTACGAGCGCGCGCCGGCGTTTTGCGCCGACCATCAGCGTGTACCGACGTGTAGTGAAATGTACCGACGCGCGCGTAACGCGCCATCAGCGCGTCCCGACGTTTCACTTTTTATCGCCCAAAATCAACACACGTTCACCGGTCGCCGGCGAGAAGCGTCGTAGTGTGACAGCCCCATTACCGACGCGCTGATGGAACGCTCGAAAAAATATCAACATCAATTGATGTTAAGCAACGCACAAGCAATGTTCCTCCAACGCGCTTGTACCGTGTGTCGACGTCCTGCTAAAGTGCCCATAATGTGTGCACCAACACGTTGACGCGCGTTGTCAGTCGTTGAACATTTTGTGCATGCACAAAAGCTTCGACGCGACCCGACGCGACCCGGCGTTCCTCCCAGAATGTCGCTGTCAATCAAAGTGTACCGACGTGTACCGACGCGCACCTAACGTGCACGTAACGCGCGTAAATGCTTCCCGACGTTTCGCCTAATGGGGCTGTCACACTACAACGTTTGTCCCGGCAACCCGGCAGCGTTGAAAGTACTATGTTGCGCGTCGAGAAACGTCAAACTTTTCGGCGGTTTGGGGGAAAAGATCGGCGTCAGCGCGGCGCGTTATGCGCGCGCGGCCAACGTGTGTCCACGCGCTGGGGAAAAAAAAAAAAAAGTTTGGTGCGACGTCTTCATTTAACCTTAAATGTTGCTAGGGCGTAAAACAAAAACGGCCCAGTTTTCCGCAACGTGTGAGCAACGACCCTCCCGCACGCGCGCCGTCTTCCTCGCGTTCCCATAACGTTATTCCGGCGCGTCCAACGCAGCGCGACGCGCGCCTAACGTCCTTACCCATATATTTGCGCGCGCTGGCGGTCGTTGGGTTGTTTTTGACATGCTTAAAAGCTTGGGCGACTACGAGCGCGCGCCGGCGTTTTGCGCCGACCATCAGCGTCAACGATAGTGTACCGACGCGTAGCGAAATTTACCGACGCGCGCGTAACGCGCCATCAGCGCGTCCCGACGTTTCACTTTTTATCGCCCAAAATCAACACACGTTCACCGGTCGCCGGCGAGAAGCGTCGTAGTGTGACAGCCCCATCTTAAAGTGAGACACGTCGCCACGCGTCGACGCGCATTGGAGAGAAACGGTGTAGTATGACAGGGCTACGAAACGGGGGTCTGCACTGGTTGGACGGCTACAGGCAGCGGCCGGGGTCTTGTACCCACCCGGGGCGCACCTCACTCCTCACAAGTCAGCCCCACGTAGTACTAGTAGTCATGTCAACCTTTACACACTAGTCGTGTCACTCTCCACATGGTAGTCGTGTCAGCCTCCATGTGGTAGTCGTGTCAGCCTTTACATGCTAGTCGTGTCAGCCTCCATGTGGTAGTCGTGTCAGCCTTTACATGCTAGTTGTGTTAGCCTCCATGTGGTAGTTGTGTCAGCGTTTACATGCTAGTTGTGTCAGCCTCCATGTGGTAGTCGTGTCAGCCTTTACATGCTAGTCATGTCAGCCTCCATGTGGTAGTTGTGTCAGCCTTTACATGCTAGTTGTGTCAGCCTCCATGTGGTAGTCGTGTCAGAATTTACATGCTAGTTGTGTCAGCCTCCACGTGTTAGTCGTGTCAGCCTCTACATGCTAGTGCTGTCAGCCTCTACATGCTAGTCATGTCAACCTCCATGATGTAGTCCTCTCAGCCTCGACGTGGTAGTCGTGTCAGCCTCCACATGGTAGTCATGTCAGCCTCTACGTGGTAGTCGTGTCAGCCTCCACATGGTAGTCGTGTCATCCTCTACATGCTAGTGGTGTCAGCCTCCATGTGGTAGTCGTGTCAGTCTCCACATGGTAGTCATGTCAGCCCCCACATGCTAGTCGTGTCAGCCTCTACATGTTATCAGTTTCAGCCTCTACATGTTAGTCATGTCAGCATGTACATGTTAGTCCTGGCGCAGCTTCAGCCTCTACATGTTAGTCGTGTCAGCCTCCACGTGGTAGTCGTATCAGCCTCCACATGCTAGTCATCTCAGCCTCTACATGTTATTCGTGTCAGCCTCCATGTGCTAGTTGTGTCAGCCTCTAAATGTTAGTCCCATCACAGTTTCAGCCTCTATGTGTTAGTCGTGTCAGCCTCCATGTGGTAATCATGTCAGCCTCCACATGCTAGTCGTGTCACCCTCTACATGTTAGTCCTGTCACAGTTTCAGCCTCTACATTTTAGTCGTGTCACCCTCCACATGGTAGTTGTGTCAGGTTCTACATATTAGTTGTGTCAGCCTCCACGAGGTAGTTGTGTCAGGCTGTACATGCTAGTGCTGTAAGCCTCTACATGTTAGTCGTGTCAGGCTCCACATGGTAGTCGTGTCAGCGTCGACATGGTAGTTGCGTCAGCCTCTACATGGTAGTTGTGTCAGCCTCCACCTGGTAGTTGTGTCAGCCTCCACATGGTAGTTGTGTCAGTCTCCACATGGTAGTTGTGTCAGCCTCCACATGGTAGTTGTGTCAGTCTCCACATGGTAGTTGTGTCAGCCTCCACGTGGTAGTTGTGTCAGTCTCCACATGGTAGTTGTGTCAGCCTCCACATGGTAGTTGTGTCAGCCTCCATGTGGTAGTTGTGTCAGCCTCCACATGGTAGTCGTGTCAGCATCCACATGGTAGTTGTGTCAGCCTCTAAATACTAGTCGTGTCAGTCTCCATGTGGTTATCGTATCAGCGTCTACATATTAGTGATAGCAGCCTCTACATGTTAGTCGTTTCAGCCTCCACGTGGTAGTCGTGTCAGCCTCCACGTGGTAGTCATGTCAGCCTCTACATGATAGTTGTGTCAGCCCCTACATGCTAGTCATGTCAGCATCCACGAGGTAGTTGTGTCAGCCTCCACATGGTAGTTGTGTCATCCTCCACATGGTAGTCATTCGACCCTCTACATGCTAGTCGTGTCAGCCTCCACGTGGTAGTCGTGTCAGCCTCCACGTGGTAGTCGTGTCAGCCTCCACGTGGTAGTCGTGTCAGCCTCTACATGTTAGTCGTGTCAGCCTCCATGTGGTAGTCGTGTCAGCCTCTACATGTTAGTCATGTCAGCCTGCATGTGGTAGTCGTGTCAGCCTCCATGTGTTAGTCATGTCAGCCTCCACATGGTAGTTGTGTCAGCCCCTATATGCTAGTCATGTCAGCCTCCACATGGTAGTCGTGTCAGCCTCCACGTGGTAGTCGTGTCAGCCTCCATGTGGTACTTGTGTCAGCCTCTACATGGTAGTTGTGTCAGCCCCCACGTGGTAGTCGTGTCAGCCTCTACATGGTAGTTGTGTCAGCCTCCATGTGGTAGTCGTGTCAGCCTCCACATGGTCGTGCCAGCCTCCATGTGGTAGTCGTGTCAGCCTCCACACGAGGTAGTAGTGTCAGGGTCCACGTGGTAGTCATGTCAGCCTCCATGTGGTAGTCGTGTCAGCCTCCACATGGTAGTTGTGTCAGCCTCTACATGTTAGCCATGTCACAGTTTCAGCCTCTACATGTTAGTCGTGTCAGCCTCTACATGTTAGTTCTGTCACAGTTTCAGCCTCTACATGTTAGTTGTGTCAGCCTCCATGTGGTAGTTGTGTCAGCCTCCACTTGGTAGTCGTGTCAGCCTCTACATGTTAGTCCTGTCACAGTTTCAGCCTCTACATGTTAATTGTGTCAGCCTCCACATGGTAGTCATGTCAGCCTCCACATGGTAGTCGTGTCAGCCTCTACATGTTAGTTCTGTCACAGTTTCAGCCTGTACATGTTAGTTGTGTCAGCCTCCACCCTGGTAGTCATATCAGCCTCCACATGCTAGTCGTGTCAGCCTCTACACGTTACTCCTGTCACAGTTTCAGCCTCTAAATGTTAGTTGTGTCAGCCTCTACATGCTAGTCCTGTCACAGTTTCAGCCTCTAAGTGTTAGTTGTGTCAGCCTCCACGTGGTAGTCGTGTAACCCTCTACATGTTGGTCCTGTCACAGTTTCAGCCTCTACATATTAGTCGTGTCAGCCTGCAGGTGATAGTCATGTCAGCCTCTACATGTTAGTCCTGTCACAGTTTCAGCCTCCACATGTTAGTCATGTCAGCCTCCACATGGTAGTTGTGTCAGCCTCTACATATTAGTTGTGTCAGCCTCCATGTGGTAGTTGTGTCAGCCTCTACATGTCAGCCTCTACATGCTAGTCCTGTCACAGTTTCAGCCTCTACATGTTAGTCCTGTCAACCTTTACATGTTAGTGCTATAGGCCTCTACATGCTAGTTCTGTCATCCTCTACATTTACTGCTGTCACCCTCTAAATCTTAGTGCTGTCAGTATCTACACGTTAGTTGTGTCAGTCTCAACACCTTACTGTTGTCACCCTCTATATCTTAGTGCTGTAAGTCTCTACATTTTAGTACTGTCACCCTCTACATGTTAGTGCTGTCAGTCTCTACATGTTAGGACTGTCAGCCTCGTCACATTAGTCATGTCAACTTCTAAATGTTAGTGATGTGAGCCTCTACATGTTACTAATTGTTAGTGATGTCAGCCTCTACCCGTTAGTCCTGTCAGCCTCTACATGTTAGTGATGTCAGCCTCTACATGTTAGTCCTGTCAGTCTCTACATATTAGTCCTGTCAGTCTCTACATGTTAGTCCTGACACACTAGGCAATATTAGTCCTGTCAGTCTGATGAACAGCATTGCACTAGAAGGTGCCCAATTGCTACTCCCATTAGTTCATATGACGTCAGACCAGGAACAGAAAGCAGCAGTTACCTCGGGGCGCTCAAATGGGTTCAAATTTACTACTAAAGCACTATTAGTATTGGAATTAGTGATACATCGCATGAACTGTGCAAATACTCACGGACAACAATTAGCGAAGTCTCTGAACAACGCACAATTAAAATATGGGTAGATCAAGATGAGATTGCTTATATTCACACTTGAGTTGTCATGATGGCTGGTTGTACCTGATTCAGGGGTTTGTGCAGCTGTGTGCCACATAGGTGAGGTATTTAGGAGAGGCGCCGTTCATTGGGTTTTCTTAACCTGTCTGTGATCTCTGACCGGAGGCCGGGTGTCGGATGATAACAGACGAGCTTATCTGGGTGTGAATAAGCGCTGGTCACTACCTGACCTGACTGACCATTCCCTGCCGGTACGCCCTGCCCCCACCCTGCCCCCACCCTACCCCCACCCTACCCCGACTGGGCATATTGTGAGGTCTCCAATTAACTCATTAATAATAATATTCACTTCCACACCTTCACTCTTGGTTATCGCCAAAGAGTCTCAATGAGTTCAGTTAAAAGTTACCTAAATTGAGAGTAGTACTAGTCAAATGATACTGGTACTCTTAGCATGGGAACCTTGCTCTGCTATCTGTATGTTGTTTGTAGAATTGGATATACATATAAATTTGAGGTTCACGTGGCATGACATCGTACTGAGTCTGTGAGAGCAGAGTGGCACACTGAAGTGCAGAGCGGGCCCCATACCCAGAGGTCTGATGATGGAAACCTCGCTCTGCTATCTCTATTTTCTTTGTTAACTATTATCTACGGTACCGAGAAGGGCCCCGTTTGGTGTTGGTTGTTTAGTAACATATTGGGTCAATGTCCCAGTGCCAGCTGTGAACCATTGGAAAGATGGCCGACAATGAGACCCCTCGGCAACATTAGAAAACGGCCCCGATAAATCGGTCCGTTTTTTAATGAACAGTAAACTTCAGAGGGGGCAGTTGTAGAAGGGGGGGGGGGTTCTTTACAACACTAATGACAAGTCGTTGGAACGGCACCAATTCTCTCTGGTCTGATTGTAGCAGTGCACTCGTGTCCAGTCATCGATGGGTTAGGAGGAAGAGAGGGGGGAAGGTGGGATCTGCAGCAAGAAGGTGGAAACGAAACAGTGAAAAAGGAAAAGGGCCCCACCCAAGCAAACAACTCCCTTGATCAGGGGGAGGAGTAAGCCCGGGAGAAAAAAAAAGAAAGGATAGTACTAGTGTAGAGGAAAGAGAAATGAGAGCTGAGTCAAAGGGCCATGCCTTCTTGCCCTGTGGTGACCAGTCAGTGAGCCGGAGACATGGCCGGAATAAGAGGTAGAAGGTGAAATTCTGGCCGGCTCCCCTTGTTGGAACTCTTTTTAGACACTATCACGGACTGGCAGTGGAGAGGTGATAGAAAAGGTGCGGACAAGGTGGAGTCCAAACAACAAGTCTTACAGGGAGCTGTAAGCAGGCGTAGGTGGCGGGCGGCATTGGTTCGACTGGAGGTGTCCGCGTGTCAGCAGACCTCGATGTGACACCAGCACATGGCAGGACGAGTTGTCACGCAGCACGAGTAATTGCGGTACGAACCCAAGTCACTCGTAGACTCGTGGCGACGCAGCGTCGGATGACGCAGACGGCGGAGGGATGGGAGGGCAGGCAGTTGGGTATTGCATCAGCACAGGCAAGGACTGCAGGCAGGTTATAGTGCACATTTGAGCATGTACACACAGCAGAGTGCCGCAGTGCAAGCGTGCTGGGCCCATAACCCAGAGGTCCGAGGATCGAAACCTTGCGCTGCTATCTCCGTTTTGTTTGTTGAGTTGGTGTTATTGAATATGCATATAAGTTGCCCATATAAGTTTCGAAAATGTGATGCTTTCATCCGACTATGCAACTCAACTAAATGTACGCCATTTCCGATAACGTTGTACGGGTCTAACTCAACCTTGAATGTAGAAAGAAGTGACACTGAAAACCGTCTATTTTAAATATAAAATGTAATATCTAAATAGAGAATTTCGTCTGTGGTGGGCAGACATTTTGATATCGCCACAGAACTTCACAAGTCAGGTAAATTATAAATACTGCCGTTCGTTTGAAGCCACGTGTAGGGCGTGGTTGGTTGATTGTTGGAGTTTTACGTCTTTGCAACATCTAAGGTCATATCAGGACGGGTGGTAGGGCGTGGTGTCTGGGTCAGTTCGGAGCTGTCGCTCTCCAAACAGATCCGTAATGTCGCTCTCCAAACAGATCCGTGCCATTGGCGGTCTCCACCCCACTACCCCACCCCCCGACATACTGTCTCTGGGTTTGACACAAACCAGACCTGACGCTGGGAGATTGAGTTAATTACTTCCGCTTCCGCTACGCCGGAAGTGGGGGTGCGAGGTAAACGAGGTGGTAAATCGGAAACACGCCTTCTGTGACGTCAGCCGCGCCCCAC
The DNA here is from genome assembly GCA_030323885.1 of Branchipolynoe longqiensis. NCBI lineage: Eukaryota > Metazoa > Annelida > Polychaeta > Phyllodocida > Polynoidae > Branchipolynoe > Branchipolynoe longqiensis. The sequence goes on along the minus strand of CM059199.1, from coordinate 18,625,656 downwards.
GTCATGTGACGGCATCTTCGAGACGCTATTCCGGGAACGAGAATAGAGAACCTATTGTCATTATTTAATCTACCAAATCGAGCTCGAATTTCATTAAATTAGCTTGTAATTATAGGTCATACTTCATTTCGTAAGAACAGACAAATTTAAGTAACATTACCCCAGATTTGCTTCATTGAATGCTTCTCCTGAGATGGGCAACAACTAAACACTAAAGTTACAGGATTAACAAATGAATGCCAGCAATCCCCGCCATTGTCCTCGGCGTGCGTACCCATTTAACGAGGTGGGTGTGGAGTGAGGGGCGGGGATGAGAGGGTGGTGGGGAGTGAGGGGCGGGGATGAGAGGTGGGTGGGGAGTGAGGGGCGGGGATGAGAGGGGAGGGTAGTGGGGGGCGGGAGGCGGGGATGAGAGGGGGTGGGATTTGTGAGGGCGGGGAATGAGAGGGGTGGGGAGAGAGGGGCGGGGAAATTGAGAGAGGGTGGGGGTGGGAGGGGGGGATGAGAGTGGGTGGGAGTGAGGGTAGGGAGTGAGCAGGGGGTGGGGAGTGAGGGGCGGGGATGAGAGGGGGTGGGGGGTGAGGGGCGGGGATGAGAGGTGGGTGGGGAGTGAGGGGCGGGATGAGAGGGGGTGGGGGTGAGGGCGGGGATAAGGGGGTGGGGATGAGAGGGGGCGGGAGAGGGGTGGGGATGAGAGGGGGCGGGAGAGGGGTGGGGATGAGAGGGGGCGGGAGGGGCGGGGATGAGAGGGGGCGGGAGGGGTGGGGATGAGAGGGGGCGGGAGAGGGGTGGGGATGAGAGGGGGCGGGAGGGGTGGGGATGAGAGTGGACGGGAGGGGTGGGGATGAGAGGGGGTGGGAGGGGGTGGGGGGGCTGAGAGGGGCGGGAGGGGGGTG